>JAPYYS010000995.1:0-38368 GCA_030522525.1 Campopleginae sp. 14b
TTTTTTTTTTATTTTTTTTTATTTTTTTTTTTTTTTTTTTTTTGGTTTTTTTTTTTTTTTTTTTTTTTTTTTTTTTTTTTCGATAGCCTCAAAAAATATCCGGATCTCATGAGAAACTTTTCTTCTGTTTCATCCACAAAAATTCGTGACAGTTGTTTCACTCTTACCAGCTTCCGGCGAGTGCTTTTATCCCACATTCCGAGGCAACGGAATCTTCTTCATGCAAATACTGGCAACGAGACAAGACAACCTTAATGCTTCTCGCTGTGATACCATAATATGCAAATGTATTTCGTGACTCGAGAACGCACTTTGTCACAAAGTGCACAAAAAAACAAAAAACAAAAAAATGAGGAAAACAATCTTTTTCAATGCTTTACAGTCTCCAATTTTTCATGATCCCCTTAAAATCGTTTCGTCATCATGTTATCGATGATGTTGTGAATGCCGGAAAGTCGATCATCTCGCAGTTAAGGGGCGTCGAAAAATGAATCATCCCCGCGGTTCATGCTCTTCCTCATTCGTCGTAATTCCCCGTGTTTTATTTTTGCACTCGTCCTTAACATCGGAATTGCTGTATTATGGGAAAAAATTTAATTAGCTTCTGGCCTTTGCATCCTGGCTCACGTACCTGTAAAACATAATATTAGAAGCAAACTCAGGCGAAAGGGTTGGCCAGGGGGATGCGTGCTAGGCACACGAAGCTCACGATGAATATAAATACGCTGTTGGCTCTTTTGTGCTCCTGGCAAGACGCGGCTGAGAGGAGAAGAAAAACAAGACGATTTCACCTCGTGTCTCGTGTATCAAGAGACGCGCCAGCGGCTCGACGCCAAGTTTGGAAGAAAAAACGTAGCACGAGAGCCGTCGTGTTATATACTGTGAATCTCTTATATACAGTAAAATAGGCGTTTTATGACGTCACACATACTTTAAATCGTCCTCACAAGGAAACGGGTCGCGCGAAAAACCTCATATTTCACTTCAATTTTCTACCATTTTTTATCTTTCGAATGGTTCTTCATTCAAGAGAATCCGTTCAGCCAATTCAGAAAAATATAAAATTGAAAATTTTAGTTCCCCGTCGTCGCTACGTCTCTGATTTTCGCAGTTTCTTGGAGTTGACTCGTCGCTTCTAAATACCGAGGAATGTTCAATCGTTGGTTTTGACTTTGTCGCAGAGAATTTGACCGACGTATCGAACCCTAAAATTCCGGACTATTAGAGCTCCCATATCTAGGTCGGTAAATATTTTAGATGGATCGGTGAATGTCGGCTCTCCGATCTATACAAATATACGATTCTTAACAGGAGCAAAAAAGATAAAGTCCGGAATTCCGGAGAGTGCGTCGCATTGTTTCGAAACACGAACGGATGCCGTCCGAAACAATGCAGCTCGGTTGTGGAAAATGACCGAACATGGTGGTGCCGGTGGTGGAGAGAGAGTCCATAGAGAAATGCACCAATCAGCTGTATGTGTATGTCTCGCTATACAGAACGTCCCCGGAATACAAGCGTACAGAGACGTACAAAGAGACGACATTTGATTCTGCTACGCGCTTTATCTCCACAGCTCACGTGATTTCGGATGTATACGAAAATATGCTCTTGGCTATGAATGGGAGCATCGAAGCAGGAGAGCGTTCGATGACATTTCACAACGATTTCACAGCGATATGAAAGCTCGAGGTCCGGTGACGTCTGCATTTACTAAATCGCTTGAAATACATTTTTCCTCGGATTATATCGTTCCGAGTGCTTTCTGTTAATGATTTTTCAATCAAACCTTCTCCACCATAACTGTTGAAATTCACAGCTTCCTTTTCTATTTGCATTTGAATTATATAATTTTGACAACTTTTCTAGAAATTAAGGAGAAAATACAAACTTGTACACAATATTTTACAAAATTTGCAGAAATTAATGCCGTTGGACGATTTTTCAAAAATCTTGGATTTTCGTAAAATTCGAAAAACCATAAAATTCCAACCGTTCGACCGATATTCCCCAATTTCAATACCAACCTTCCAATTATGATACTCTATTTATAAAACAAAAAACAAAAAATCGCAATGGATCCGAAAATATGCAGAAATTAGAGCGTCAACAGCTTTTTTTTTTGAAAATTTCAAAATGCCGTACAACTAATCGAACCAATCGATACTTCGAGCCAAAAAGAATTAGTAAAGATATGATTTTCCTGAAAAATCAAAGCACAAACACCCAACTGCTTCGGCTGAGTTCTCGCTGCTGGTACGAATTTTTTAACTTTCCATGAAATATAAAGGCTATTTTGGTTTCAGGGTTATTTCGTCGATTCACCAACAAAATGATCCAAGATTTATAGCCTAGAATTAGTGATTGTTGGAACTAACGATAGCAAGTTTCCTCAAGTTGCATTAATCTTGAGCACGCGAACAATGGACTGATAGGAGGGAATAGAATACACGAGTGAAACAATTTAGCGAGTCGTATCTTGTGGAAACTGAACGAGGGTTATCTCGTACAGGTTTGTATATCGATTCGGACTGCTTGACTTTACCGGTTCGTCCTTAGTCTTTGGTGCTGTATACGGTTCGGCATTGTCCCTGCTTCGTCCCTTCCCGCGTTGGCGTCCAACATTTTCGATGCCTTCCTCGTTCCCTCCTCCTCTTCCTCCCCCTTCGTCCTTCCTGCTGCTCCAATCCCTGTATCTCAGTCTATCGCGTTTGCCTCGTTCCGTTTGCTTGGACGGTCCATTGTCATATAGTTTTCATCGGGTGGCTGCGCGCGGAGCTTTCATCCGGATTGGAAATCGTAAGGATCCTCGAACGCGCGTGACCCTCTGCACAATTTCTACTTTTGTTGCACAACTCCCATCGTGCCATGGGGATGCTTACACAAGATATATAACATTGAAAATACATAAAAACATATATGTGTAGAAAAGCTTAGGTTGGAATCCTCGCAAGCTGCACAATGTCGGCTCGTCTTGCTCATTCTACACAGCCCATCAAGTACATATTCGCTAGACACCTCTCTTTCCTTTCTATACGTGTGTACTTTGCTCCCTCTATATGCAATTTCCTCTCCACCAGCGTTACCGCCACCGGAGCGAGATTTTCCTCGGATTCGCTTCAAATGAAAATACGTGCGTTCCTAAAATAACCACCGACTGAGAGAAACAAACAATGGAGAAAGGAGCAATCTACACATCTCGAGGGAATAAAGATTTCTGAAAAATTGTGGCAAAGATAGCGCCAGGACATAGAAAAGTATCGAAATAAACAGTTCATTAATGGATTTCATAAAGGAATTTTAATTAAAATTGTTCCGCAAGTTCGCATTAAAAAAAAAAAAAAAAAACTAAAAAATAAGAGCTCGTGAACGAGGGAGGGACATGGGAAATAGTATAAACACTATTACCCATGCTCGTATCTTATCCGAAGATACGACGTGTGTGTGTGTGTGTGTGTGTGTGTGTGTGTGTGTGTGTGTGTGTGTGTGTGTGTGTGTCCTGGACACAAGTAGTTTTCCGCTGTATGGTCAGCCGATTTTCTGGAATGCTCGTGCGAGCCTTTGTCGCGAAAGTGCCAACGAACCACATTAGCCCTCCGCTGCTTCAGGTCTAACTAATTTCTACAATCCTCCCGAATTATTCGAATGATTAAATAGTTTCAGTTGACTTAATTGTCGCCATAGAGTTGAATGAAATGTTGGAAAGTGTGCATTTCCCGAAGCGATTTTAATCTCGAAATGATTTGCAATCGAGGACGAAATTTGCATTACGAAATCGCATCGTCGTTTAAGGAGGGTGGCTACACAATAATGTTTCCATGTTGATAGAATAGGAAAATTCGAAATTATTAGAATTTGATGAAATTCGGTGAGCATACTCTTTAGTGTTTAATATAAATATTCGAATTTTCAAAGATTTTTCTTTTACATAGTTTTCGAGTTATTGAATACTAGAGTTTACACGCATAAGCATAGATTTCAGAAATATGTAGGTATATTTTTTGCATATTGTAAACTCAAATTATTCGACAACTATGTAGACGAAAAATTAAATTAATTAGTCTGGTCTAGAACGAGATTTTTGAGGTCTTTTTTGGGTTGATATAACTTTGAGACCGTTAAAGTTGCCGTAATGAAATTTCACATATCCATTCATTGTTTCTTTCAAAATATATGGACCATTTAAAAAAAAAAAAAATTTCAACTACTCTCTGGTAGTTTTTGGAATTTTTCCGACGGATGATGATGGAAAGGAAAGATGAGGCTGAAAGCAAGGATGATGCTGAAGCTGGAAAGGTGGGAATGCAACGGAAACTATATTTTTATTGATAATTTGTTTGATTTTTGAAGTAATGCAAGTTTTTCGAGCCGATGTATTTCTCGGGAGAGGGGAAGGGGGGGGAGGGGGGGCAAAAACCGATCGTTTTATGATCGCAATTCAATCCTCAATATAAATAATGAGCTCTGGCAAAGGAATAAACGAATGTCGTTGCATTCCAACAATGCAAACTTGAACGCGATGGAGAAAGGCCTGGATAATTACCAGGAGACTGTGTGGAGATTTGGGATCGTAAATACGATACGAAGATGACATATCGCCCAGTGAAATATGTGCGGCTTAGGCGTCACGATGGCAAAACGCACAGGGCGCGTGTGTCATGGCGTTCATCTCACTGGACTCTCTAGTTGGAGAACGTGGCATGTGGTAGTAACGATCGTCGTCATTAGCAATGCTAATGCATCTTTCGTCTCTGATGAGGCGCGGTTTAATGCGATCTCTCTGTCTCTGAGGCTCCTTGTTCACAGAGATGTGTATACATTTTGGCCTAGAGACCCGATGGTCGAGTACGCGAGTACGCAAGAGCAGCCTCTAATACGGCTTCCTCGAGTCTCGGTCCCTTGCCCTAGCTCGACCCAGTGTCTACCTGTAGGGAGAGTACGCGTGTAGCTCGTGGGGTTCTCATTGCCAGGCATAAGGGCGAGAAAGCCTGAGAGATTTGCTCCGGAGACTCCTACCAGTTACGACCTTTTGACCTTGCCCAAATGATCAAACATCCACACCAACATTTCGTCTGTATGAATAATTAGCCAAATATGAAAAGGCTCCGAATTAAGTGGACACGCAAAATTAATACGCCCTTTAGACTCTCAAACATTAATGCATGTCTACTCGCTCTTCTCACACTCTGGACCACGCCATCCACCCTCCTCGCTATCTCAACACAGACCCTTCGCTCTCTCTTGCCCATTCTCTCCCTCTCTCTCTTCCTCTTTCTCTTTCTCTCGCTGTACGTCATCCTTGCAGCTTCCGCACGATGCATTTCTCGACAACGTTCTCTCACACCATGTTCGGACACACCGACTCCGATACATTGCTCTGTACCGTACACATGTACATGTACAAGCCACAGCATAATAATACACTACCGGAACGCTTCCTGTACACAGGTAATAGTCGTTATCGTAAATTGTGCAACAAGATCGAGGCGAAAGCCTCCTCCCTAGTTTGTAACCATTATCATTAATTATTATTCTTATCACTCGCTTTATTATTACTTTTGTTATTAATATTATGTATATTAGCAAAATTAAATTGCGACGCGAGTAATTATTCGATCGTTCCGAAACAACCTTTCCTAATATTTTCGTTTAATTAATGGTCCACTCGAATTCACCCTCATGCCAAACTACAAAGACCAGACCAAACCTCCGCTGTCATTATTTCAATAACAATACACCCTTCCAATTATCTCATTAGAAATCAAAAAATTCTACACATTGTACGCTCCACTCGCCCCAACATCCTGTACAACCCGTGTAAATTCAGGATCGAATTACACCAACACATTCTAAAGCCTCCAATATTGTTAACAACGCTTTATTGCCTAATTAAACGGTTACCCTTTCTCTGTGCCTCTTGTTCCTCCATTGTTTTCCTTCCTCTTGTTCTCCATACGAATCTTCCCAACTGTGCGTTTACAATTCGACCTTTTTGAACACGAATTTACATGGTTTTGCTTTGGCGTACTTGTGTTTATTCATTTCGTTGACAATCATATTTACATCGATTCATTCACCCACTGAAGCCGTAGGGCTCGACGTCCTCACGATATTTCTGCATAGAAATTTAGGGAGAACCATATTCGGACTCAACTCGTTCCACCATTTCAATAACCCGGAATGTAGAAAGCGAAGGCTCGGGTTCGGACTGTCAGGGATATGATTAAATAACGAAATTTCAGAAAAAATCGCATTTTCAAGGACCTCCCTCAAGGAGGTAAACTACGTACGACAATAAACTTCGTTTATAATATTCTTTAGCACCAAATACGATGAGACAATTTTTTTCAATTTTTCGACTGCATAGTTGTCGAATAATTTGAGTTCACAATATGCAAAAGATTTACCTATATATATATATATATTTGAATCCTATGCTTATGCATGTAAACTTTAGAATTCATTAACTCGAAACCTATACGGAAGGAGAACCTTTAAAAATTTGTAAATTCACATTTATTACTAAAAAGTGTGCTGACCAAATTTCGCCAAATTCTAACCATTCCGAATTTCCCTATATGCTTTTCCAAAGCATCTGGATTTTCATCTTTGAATCCTGCTTCGTTTAATCTACTATTTTGCGATCATTGTGATTTGCTGCTTTTATTGCTTCAACGAACATGTCATAATTACCATTTTTTTTGTTCACAGACTGCATATAGACAAAGGAGGCGGTGCTTGGTGCCCAAAAAATATGGTGACGAAAGAAGGCAAAGAATATTTGCAAGTGAATCTCCACAATCCTCGAGTAATCACGTCCACCCAAACCCAAGGGAGATTCGGCAATGGCCATGGTGTCGAGTATACCGAGGAGTACTTCATCGAATACTGGAGACCGGGTTTCAACAAGTGGGTGCGGTGGAAAGATCGACGGGGTATGCACGTAAGTTCTCCTCAATCACCTCTAATCCGTTTTTAACTTTACTCCATTGTTTTTCAACGATTATTCATATTTTGGATCCGACAAAAATGTCGAACGATCTTTTCGGAAAAATTAAAAAAAAAAAATAAATAAAATTATATCCTATTTTTTTCGACTCCGGGAAAAAATCACGTATTCGTGACGTAAAAGACTAAAAAAAAAGGTGGTCTTTGCGAGGAAACTGCACACCTGGAAAAGGTTTCGAGCCCTCGAAAAATTCGATTTAAAGAGAAACGTTTAAAAATGGAGAATAAGAACACCAAATAGCTCGTATCTCTGGGCGTACATTTACGATCTGCGTATACTCTTTACACCCGAGTCTGGTGGCATTCAGGGAAGAGGGTCTCATTGTCACGGAGATTTGCACAAAGTGCGAAAGCCTGGAATCCGTACACGCATACGAAAGTGCAAGAGGTAAAGAAAAAAGGACGCGACGACGAGAGGATGTAAAAGCTCCAAGGGGGGAATGTGTTAAGGGGGTTGTGCGAAACGCAGAATGGAAAAAGGGGATTGGACTGTAGATACGCGTCGGTGGATGTAGAACGGTTTACCGAGCCTCAATCTGGCATGGCATGTGATCTTCCGAGCTCCATATCCTCCTGCAAGCTCCGCACTACCAGCAGAAATGCCGGGAGACCCCAAACTCGATCTTCGTCTTTATATTCTCTCTCTTTTCCTTCTCTTTCTCTCTCTCTCTCTCTCTCTCCCTCCCGCCTCACTCCTTCTTCCCTGCTCACAGCATTTTTCCAACCCTTTTTCTCACCCACAGCAACGGTGAGCTTACTTTGAATACGGTACGTCGGTGTGGCGTCCCGTTATCGCGTGCCGTACGTGACTCGAGCTCTATACCAGCATTTTACCCGGCTGTCGAGCAATTTTGCTGTGTTGCTTCAGAGAAAGGGACTCGCCGGGAATATAAGAGAAAACTAAGCACAAACGAACCGAGAACAAGGACGGACGAGCAAAACGAGACAAAACGGAGCGGGCGATAAAAGAGCGAGGCGAAGAGAGAGCGAGAGTGCAAAAAAGAGTATTAAAAAAATATTTTTTTCTTCTTTTTTTCCGGCGATTGCAACGGAATAAAAAACTTCTCTTTCCTTTCTCGCGTTGCTTGCCTGAACACGGTCGTAGAGATGCAATTAAAGTTTCAGCGTGTCAAAAATTACACACTTTACTGACGATCTAACGTATGGCACGAAATCGCCGACTCGAAACTCTCCCTCACATTCCAAAGCCCAATCATTTCGATTTCAATTTAAAACACAAATATTAGTTTCTCATCAAAAGTGAAAATATTTTAATTTCTCATCAGAACCGCTTAATCAATGGCTCGATAAAGTTTCCTCGAGCCTGCTAGACTCGGAGGATATTCCTGTCACGATCTTAGACTCGTTCCACGAATTAGCTCAGCCTCCGCACCCTCCAAAAAGTCGAATCATAGTCTACCAGTCGGAAGTAACTCACCGCCAAAAATAACAGAGCCCCGGATGAGTGACCCAAGTGAAATAATCTATACAAGCCATACTGCATCTTGTTTGCCTTTAGCTTGTTGTTGTAATTCCCCACGGAGGCGTTACCTTTCCATGTAAACAATGCCAGCAACGACTGAATTACGAAGAGACACGCGGAGAGACGAGACAACGCGCGAGTCACTCGGTGCATAAGATACACCAATGGATATATCTCCTGGAAATATATGTTGCTTTTCCCTCTAGCCTTTACCTTTACTACTGATACTCCGGCCATGCTCTGTTCTATATTTCGTATACAAAGCGTCTTGCTGTGTCCGCGTTAATGAAACACGTCCAACGTTGGCAATTGTCCCACCGCAGACCGACGGGAAACAGCCCCTTCTTCTTCTTTGCCTGCTGCCCCATCCTGCTCCCGTCCGTCTTCCCTGCGTCTCTATCCACGCTCCCTTTGCTGCGCTGCCTCGTTCTCCAGCTCGAACGATCCGCACAATCCTCTCGTACCGGTCCTCCTCTGACTTCTCAGAAATTTCCTTCATCTCCTTCGTATCCCTCAAACCCTTCCTCCGATCTTCCATCATACACACTTCGGATAACCCCCTGTGGATTCCAATGAGACAAACTGTCGGTTTGTCCCTTAGACTTCACCCAAACTCCTGCACGATAACGACCCCATGGCCCATGCACAGACTTGCAGTCACCTCTCGGGATCAGATGAATCATTCTTGCTCCCCTCTCCTCCTGCCTCTTTGCCCTGAGTATCCTTCCACTCCTTTGTAGCCGTGTCCGACATGCTTAGGGATTGATGACGACAAATCTAAGCACCGGACTGACACGAATTTTCGAGATTTTTTTTTTTTTTTCATCGAATTTTTAGAGATTCTCTGATTTTCGATGAAACTTGAATCTCAAGCTTTGGCATCCATGCGCAGGAACGCAGTAATTCGCACTGCGTAAACTATCCGACAGCCTGGACATGAAATTTGGCTGAGCGTGCGGTGTTCCTCATTTCGCAGCTTATGAAAACCACCGGGGATGATCTAAGCATCCGAGCCAAGAAATTAAAGGGTTCTCTCTATTGTTATTGTTATCCAGAGGAATGGCAGGCGTTGCTCGCAACTCAAGATTCACCGGAACCCTTGCCTCTCTGCATTATAACAATCAACACGACCAGCAGAGAACGATAAATCCCAAGAGTAAAAGTTCGAGACAGCCCGAGGCGAACCATCCAAGTTAAGCAGATTATTCGCCTCGATCTATATTCCAGAAAATTTACTGTTAATACTCGGTATTTGCATTGGATACTTCTCAGATTTCTGGAATTCTCATAGTCACTCCATTTTTTTGCCCTTAACTTTATGACAACCATCTTAAGGAGGGTGGCTGCACACAACAACGTTGCCATGTTAAGAACATTGGAAAATTCGCAATTATCAGAATTTAATCAAGTTTTGTGAGCATACTCTTTAGTATGAAATATAAATATACAATTTTTTAGGATTTTTATCCTATACAGTTTTCAAGTAATTGAACACTAGATTTTACATGCATAAGCAAAGGATTCAGATATATATAGGTATATCTTTTGCAGACTGTAAACTCAAACTATTCGACAACTATGTAGAAGAAAAATTGAAAAAATTTGTGTCATTGTATTTTTTTTGGTAAAGAATGAACGCTCATTCAAAAGATTTAAAATTATAGAAAATTCGATTCATATGAATATTTTCTGTCGCCCCGTTTTCCCGTAGAAACGATTCAAAGTTTTTTTGACGTCACAAAACGCCCATTTTGCTTTATATGAGAGTACGGCTGACTCGCGTTACGACGCTTTTTTTTTTTAATACTTGACGTCGAGCCGCTGCCGCGTCTCTTGATTATCACCAATTTTTATCCTATCGTCGTATGTAGCTAAGCTCCTTAATATAAAGCGCAACTTTTCCTGTAGTAGACATAAATCTCGAAGATAGTTTTTACGGAGTCGAGACGTCGATCTGTCCGCGGAGTCGGAAGGAGCAAAAGACACAGCGATGGTTTGGTGGGTTACTGGGTCGGGCGTAATTGTCTCTTCGCGAGGTAAACTAGAATCGTCGTCCGGAAGGAATTCTGCGAACGCGACTCTACTATGGGAGAAAAGCTCTTGGGGCACGGTGGAAAAAAAGCACGAAGGGCAAAGCTGAAAAAAGATGACAAGATCTTAGAGCAAAGGAACGAGCAGAGAGGAAAGAGAAATAAGAGAAGAAGAAACCAAACATCGTTGGCTTGGTCCACGTTTCATTTCCGGTGATGATCCAGGATCTTTCCGCAATTACTTGAAGCCACTCTCCGGATATAAACGAGCAACCAGCATCGTACTGTCTGTTCAGACTTCACTTTGCCGGATAATTAATTTGTTTATCACGGAAATTGCTATTGCCCTTTGCGATTCGACGCCAATTATTATTCCAATTTTCCAACGTTGATATTTCGCTCCGTCCTCCAACCTTCCAAACTTCAACAAGGACATCCTGATGAGCCCTCATTAAAAAAATTTCCTCAAGGGCGAAAGTCACTTGGAAATGGCTGCCAAAAATGAAAAAATGAAAATTTTCACCTCTGGACCAAATATTCTGCAGATGTGACTGACCATCGCGATGGTCATCTCGACTCATCAGTTTCCATGAGATTAAATATGGCAGTGAAGCTTTTCTGACGATTGTCAAGAAAATTGGCAGCCCCCGATCCTCAAATTGCACGGTAATGTGATTCTTACGTATAAAGCAACTTCGTGAAATCCTGTGAGAAGAGTCGAGCCAGGGCAACAATAGTTTTTGTATGAAAATACTTGACGTTGAATTCGTTCGTCGTCTCCTGCATCGAACTCGTTTTCGTTGTCATTTCGGACGCAAAATAAATCGAGAATCCCTCCGCATCCTCGAAACAATCAGGACGCGCAGCAGGTGAACTCCGTCTCTCGCTCTATTTATATGAAGCACGAGGAAACAGCCCTTTCTTTTCACCAGCCAGTTTTCAACGATTGTTAAAGTTTCTCCGAGACTCACAAAGTTTAAATTGACGTTGAGGCACTTTTGTTGTCCTTTGCCTTTTATGCCGCTTCTCATGATTCTGACGACTACTTCGTTCGACAGCAGAACCAAAGTTTCATTGAAAAAGATAATTTGAACAACTCTCACCAGGCCCATGGATGTAATATCAAAATGTGTTTTATGTTTTCGACATTTTCATCAAGTTAATCATTTTATTGATTTGTATAAATAAATAATCAATATTTGTGAATTTTGATCGTTTCTTAATTATTCAGTTGATCGAATTGCTGACGAGTAAATAAATAAAGTGACTGCGGGCAAAATCAATTTGGAATAAAATTTTTCGAGGTCCCTGGCTTGGGGGAACGCGATTGCTCAAAGTTATGCAAGCGAAGTGGATGAAATGCGGAAGCTGAGTGGCCAGAATAGCGGAATCTCGCGGTAACGAAGCTGAGGATGGAAAAATACATGGAATGACGTAGAGCCGATGAAAAAGGAAGGAGAGGTAGGAAAATTGCTTCCGGACTGTGAGGGTAATCCGCTAATAGCATGTCCACGTTCGTCCTCCATAATCCGTTATCCGTCGATACATGTCAGAGGCTTTTGAGAGGTTTGATGGCCTTGGCACAGGCAAATGCAGCAAAGAAATCTTGCAGCTTATTGGGCAATCTCTGAGGATATTTGTTGGTACTAAACTCAACGGAAGTGAGCATAATCCGCTGGCATGTCATTTCAACTTGAATTCCAGAGGCTCTAAACACTAAAATCCACGCGACGATGTTTTCATTTTTAACTTCCCCGCATAAGATTCCTCGTGGTAGCTTTACGAAAAAAAACAATATTTTTCACACCTTTCCTAGAAAGTAAAGAGGAAGTACAAACTTGTACACAATATTTTACAAAATTTTCAGAAATTAATGAGGTTGGACGATATTTCAAAAATGTTAGATTTTCGTAAAATTCGAAAAATCATAAAATTTAAACCGTTCGACCGATATTCCCCAAATTCAATACTAACCTTCTCATTATGATATCCTATTTATAGAAAAAAAAAGTAAGCGATAAATTTCAAAATTTGCGGAAATTAGAGCGTCGACAGTATTTTTTGAAAATTTCAAAATGCTGTGGAATTCATATTTTTCTAGCAATTTTAACAAAATTCTCAGAGAATGAAGAACTTGTATGGATTAACAACTGTGCAAAATGGGAGCCCCGTAGCTCAAACCGTTCTCGAGTTATGAACATTTGAACATTTTTTCTCAACACGATTTTTCGGATTCGGGACAATTCAAGAACATTGACATTGGAATCTGGAAAAAAAAAATTCATTGTCACATAGCCGCGCTCAAAATGGCTCATCCTCTCGAGGACGACGCAGCAGGATCGAGCAGTGAATTTGTAAAAGTTGTGACACCGAGTAATGTTGCCGAACATAAATCCTTCGTTGTATTTTTCGTCGAATATTATCTCATCATGGCACAGCTGAGATGCCGAGTTCGTAGGGATGATTTGAAATGAAGCTGAAAGTGGGAAAGGCGCTTTAGGATGGTGAGCCTAGCCCAGCGCGCCATTGGCTCGTCCCGCCGGAATGAATATGTTAATTGGGTTTGAAATTGGCTGTCTCTATGGGTGATTGATTAAAATTCGATACGTTAACCTCTCGCTCGAGCCCGATGATGCGCTACTACTATCCAAACTACTATTTCTCTCGAATGCAGGTGGCCTAGCTATATGCTCACTCCGGATGAGTCTCGCAATTGACTGGATGTTCAGTGATCTATCAGAGAGTTATCAGACGATAAAAGAACATCGCTACGAAGGTATTATCGGCCTAGACCCTGGGGAAATTCCGCCAGTTAAATTAGAAACGTAAGTTCTGTGTATGTGGAGTTCCTCGATTTATCAAACTTTTCCATTCGCCATATTCACTTCTGGTGTTATCGAGTTACGTAACGAGCTTCATGCGCATTCAAATTTTTTCCCATTTCGTAATAATAAAAGTGAACATATAACTTCACTAGCGTTCGTCACGATCGAGTTGAAAGTTGGATATTAGAAATTTAGAAGGTTGGCTACATACGACAATATCATGAGAATTTAATCAAATTCCGTGATAATATTCTTCAGCATCAAATACGATGACACAGATTTTTTTTTTTTATTAATTTTTCTTCTACATAATTGTCGAATAATTTGCGTTTGCAATGGGCAGCGACCCTCCTTAAGTCGGCTCCGTTCTCTCAGGCATCACCAACAAACCGATTGTTTTCGTATTTCTTGCGAAAAATCGCAAAACGCCTGGAAACGGTTCTCCAAGCATTTTCTTGTCATTTACTTCGCAATTCGTCACTTGAAAAATCCATGAAGTAATGAAAAATCTCTCCACCCAAGAATTGACCTCCCTGGAAGCCCCGAAAGCCTTTCTAACGGGTTACGATCTTGCTGGGCACTAAAGATAGCTGAAAAAACGCGAATGTTAATGTCCTTGAGGCTGTAATATCGAGGCGAGTATAAAGTGAGTACGGAACAAGGGGATAAAGCTGACATCCGTGGTCTGTTTGGATCTCGCCATAAATCGGAAAATGCGTCGTGTAAGCTTCATTCTCAAGAGTTTCTCAGGCACATATAAGCTGCGAATTCTGGCATCAATTTAACGCAGAGTGTCGTAATATAAAGCCGATACGCACGCTCGGACGGTGTGCTATCGAGTACAGCCTCTCTCTCTTGTTTATCGCTGTATTAATTATTCGTATCGCGTAACCGAGTGAGATGTGCCTCTTAGAACACAGACTCGACGCTTCTCTGGGGTGAGACATCGCTTGTGTTCTCCCATCTCCCATATCTCCTCGCTCTCCGGTCCAAGCAAATGCAAGAGGCGATTCTCCGGCGATAAATCGATGCTCGTTTTGGTGTATCCGATATATGGGATACTTGAGGAGACCACCATATAGCCCTGGCCCCTCTTAATGCCCAGAGGATTCGATCCCTCGAGAGCTAACTTCCAGGCCACGAGGGACAAGGCGTGAACGCAAATTACCTCGCGCAGTGGTAATGACATTTAGAGGCCGATCTTCCTCCTGTAACAAGAAGACTCCACCCTCCGAGATCCCTCAATATAACGTCCTACGCGCCTCCTAGCAACGTGAAAACGATGCCAAAGGTATGAGCTGCCCAGAAATATACGACGACCATTTGAACACCCGAAGCTCATATCGAATCGAGTCTCCGGTCAGGCCACGAGCTTTATGGGCTCGCAACCTCGTGCCTTCATCCTATTTAAATGTCCTAATGGAAAAATTGTCCTTCTTCCTCCTTACGACGTCATCGCTGAGTGCGAAATTAGTTGAGGTTTCAAATTATCAGCTTCCGATGCTCTCGCCGCGACGCAGAAGTCTCCGAATCTGTCATTTCCCTCGCACTAACTTTTCCATCGCCCATTCACGTCTGTCCACAAATTAAACATTCTTCGAATCTAGCCACTCAACTCGTCATATTGTTCATAGAACCTCCAGCAGTGTCGAAAGTTATGCGCGTCCGGAATAGCATCGGTGAACTGTGGGCTTGTCCACAGAAATTTTCGATTGTCTGGCTTGACGTTTTGTTCGATGACACCTTAGCAGAAATTATTCAAATCCTTAGAAATAAGAAACTCATGAAATTTGATTTTTTTTTTTGTCGTATTCAACGGAAACGATTGCAAAATAAAATGTTGAGTTTTTTCGAATTCGTCGTATCTTCCGTGGCGTGAAAGTCTGACACGTTATTTCGACAGAATACGTGGAAGGTTATCAAATTCTCCCTGCTCGCTGTTGAGGTGACGATTTTTTTTTCTATCCGGGCATAAACAGCGCTGTTCACTTTTCCCGGTAAAAAAGGAGAGAGGGGAAGGATTGACGATGCTGCCAATTGAAATGAGAGCAAAGCGAAGGTTGGAGGTGAAAAAACGTATGGAAGTTAAAAAAGGAACGAAGAAAAGTGCAAAACGAGAGTGGAATTTTGGGAAACAAAGAAGTCACAAATACGCGGAATATCTGCACAACATTTCCGCTCTGATTTCTACGCGTTTCAATTTTTTATTATCATTTTTCCCCGTTTCGAATGAGCTGCAACAATGGCAACGCTCGATCCGACTTTTCGTAAATTAAAAAAAAGAAAAAACATCTCACGCTCCCATTCGCTGTGTCGAATGCTTTGTTCAGATTTTTTTCACCGAAACCAAAACACGTTTTGGCTTTTTCCAAATATTCTACGAGCTTTAAAAACAACATACGTTTCGTGGTATTCGCCAGGCAGTCGGAGAAAATGGATTCCGTGCCATTTCGTGTACTCCGGGTGAAGAATTAATTGTTCAAATATTGTGAGAAAAAGGTTGCTCTCATTGTATTCGGAGCATTACGTTGATGAATTTTTGATTGAATTAAAGGAACTTTGATTTTTTTCAAAAGTTTTCATTTCTCACAGTATTCGACGTCATTGAATGCTCATTTCTCGAACATTTATTCAGTCAGTGAAATTTTTCCATAGCGAAGGGAAATTCAGATTTTCCGGGCAAAGACTCTCAATTAATCGAAAGATTCGAAATATGTAATGAAAATTTTATTGCACCAGAAGTTACGATCGAAATCGGTCGTGAACTCATGTTCTAGGTCCTTTAACACAACTATGTTGCCATGTTAAAAGCATAAGAAAAATTAGAATGATTAGAATTTGATGAAATTTGGTAATCATACTGTTTAGTATTAAATATGAATTTACAAATTCCTGAAGATCTTCTTTCCACATAATTATGTAGTAACGAAATACTAGAATTTACATGCATAAGCATAGGACTCAGATATATATAGGTATATCTTTTGCACATCATAAACTTCAATTATTCGACAACTATGTAGACGAAAAATAGAAAAAAATGTATGTCGTCGTATTTGATGCTAAAGAACATTATGACGAAATTTGATTGAATTCTTTGAATATTGTGATATGTAGCCAACCCGCTTAATCTAAATGATACCCCGTCACGACGTAGTGACGAAAGGAATTGGCAGGATCATAGGCTGGTTGCGTCGGGTGATGAAAAGCAAGTGCATCGTGTCGTCGAGGTTGGGAGCGAGCAAGATCGAAGGAAAGCGGAAGACAAGAGGAGAGCCACGATGATTTGTGGTGGGAATCTGGTAGCTGGGGATCTAGTTTCTTCAAACTGTGCTCTATTGGTATATCGTGGATCCGTGGGGGGCGGGGGTGTTGCTGCACGTTTTGTTGGGTAACTGCTCTTCACAGATTTAACTCTCAAGCATATAGAATACCCAGCAGATATTTCTACTGGCATCGCCGAAACTGCGATGCTTTCTCTCGTAGTATCACAGACTTTCTGTACCAAGGTGGAACTTGCCCACCATCCCTGGAGTTACGTACAGCACGTTACCTATCCCCCTTGCTTCTCCCACAGCACACTGACATTGTGTCGGAGTTCTCTGCTCCATGGCAAAGAGTTAAGGCATGAATTTACATTTAGAGAAGCTTCCAAGAGTGAAACTCAGAAGTGGAGAGAAAGAGAGAGTGGATACGATGACACTGCCACCTCTCACTGCACGTTGCTCCTCTTGTATACTAATCGGATCCGGCGAATGCGAATCCCCGAGAAAATGGAACTTGCTACTGCCTTCATGATGCTCCAGGAACTAGTCGCGTGAAATTCCTTTTTCGCTACGTCCTGTAAACACGCTCGATTGACCTTGCCAAATTCCATATGTCTTTTCTCTCTGCTCCTCCGCTTCGACTTTGCCTTGGAGTTTATAAAAAAGTGACGAGTGGCCCCAATCCCCATAAGAACCTATAAGATTCCATGAAGACCCCCACAAAACCCCCATAAGAACTCCATAGGACCCCATAGAACCCCATAAAGAGCCCATAGACACCCCGTAAGGAGGATAAACTTGATGACCGACAATCTCGAGCAGGAAAACTGGTACAGTGAGTTGAGGCGTGTGTAATCGTCGACCTAACGGATAACGCTAATCTAATCTTCTAATTTGCCTCAGAAAGTGACGACAGTTTTTCAATTATTCCAACAATTCCTGTGACCTAAAAACGAAAGAAACATAAAATTTTCTGTTGCAGTTGCTGGCAGGAAACAACAATCCTTACACGGAAAGGGAGCAGATTTTCGATCCCCCTATTATAGCGACTCGTATACGTTTCATCCCCTACGCATCGCACATGAGGATCGTTTGTATGCGAGTGGAACTCTACGGGTGTCTATGGAACGGTGAGTTCCAAGCAAATAGTATAAAAAATATATCTTTTGTTTTTTTCCCGACCTGTTTGTGATTAATTTTTCCTGGAACTTCTGCGAGGAGCCTCCACCATGAAACAAGTCGATATTTCATAACTGTCTCATACGCGTCGAAGGGATTTAACGACGCGATGAAAATTTCCGATGGCAAAACCCGTTAAATTTGTGTCGATAAAATCTTGTAGGCTGCAAGCCTTTATCGCAAAATTTAAATATCCAGCCAACTAAATGTCCTAATGATTTTAACGGCTCGTAGTAAATTGGCCATCGATGAGCGAGTAAGCTGACCAATCAGTTTACGACAACGAATCCCCCTCCGAATCTCATTCCGTCAGTTATTATCCACGCATCTTAAAACAACTAATTACCTCGTAATTCACAGAATTAATTGACCTGAAAAACCGCCGATTTTATTATCAAGTACTCTCGTAACATTCACTCCGATTTTCAAGGTGAACTTGAATCCAACTAGCTGATGAAAAAAATTGATAATCTCGAAATAAAAATCGCTGAAAAAAATAACAAGTTCATATTTATTAATCAATTAAATAATAAAAATAATATTGAATAAACAATTCAAGGTTTATCCATTGTGGTCTGCGGGGCGGGTCTGAAACAGCTAATTACGTCGTAATTCACAGAATTAATTGACCTGAAAAAGCGGCGATCTTATTATCAAGCACCCTCGTAACATTTATTCCTAAATTTTAGGGTGAACTTGAATCCAACTTGGTGGTGAAAAAAATTGACAATCTCGGAATTGAATTCGCTGAAATAAAATGCCACGTTTAGAGTTCGAGGTCGATCGATTTTGGTCTGCAGGGCCGGGTCTAATACGTTTGGTTTCGTACGCATGAGGTAATAACTATTTTATCGTGTTGCGAGTGGTGCCGTGGCATTTTAGAGGCGCCGGGTAGTCGAAGACTTTATTCTTTCTACAGAGTGCGTAGGGAATATAGTGGAACGGTAAGGGCGCGTATTTTGGACAACATTATGGTTCCGGGTGCGGTTATCTGAGATTAAGTTAGATTTACGAAGGCGAGGAAGGAGGAAGTGTTCGGAATAGTTGTGTGGGTCTGAGAGACCGGGAGGAATGGACTGGAAGGGGAGAAATTCGATGTGGCTCGAAAGCGTATGGTACACAGCTGTGTCTGCATTAATCCAGACCGAAATGATCCGGCGAATGGATATGCAACGAGCGCACGAGTTGGGGTTGGCCTGGACTAACCAACAACAGGCAACAATTGGACCAAGTTGATGGTTAACCATCCGTGGATTTGAGTGCCACTTGCCATATATTCGCCGGCCTTTAATTGCTCCGTAAAAAAGTTTTGACCCTCGAAATATATCGAGTTACGCGTGAGAAGCGATAAAAGAGAAGAGGCGACCACGAGCATTGGATTTTTTAGCGAACCGGGGCCTGCCGAAATATTGAAGCGAAATAAAATAGGGAAATCCATGTGACGCAACGGGAGAGTGAACTTAATTGATATTTGAGGTTGTCGAAGGACTGGAGCGTAAATTTCATAAGCCGCTCACTTTGGCTTTCAATTTTTTCATGGCAAACGCATTTGGAGCTAAATCCGATAGAATAATCAATTAAACTTCTCTATCGCGAATGATCCAGCAGCTCTGCGACGAAAAATCTCGTTCCATCCGAGTTTCTAATCAGCGACCGGATAATTATTCTCCAACGTTCACGAGAGCACATTTTCTCGCACCAACTCACATCCGAAGCTCGAGCTACTTTTATCTCGACTTGTTCCGACGACGAAAATGCGGCAGACGCGTGTTCCTGAATAATTTCGCCTCCTCCAAGCGTAAGAAAATAATAGTAGGAACAGCCCCGACCTCGAGCAAGATTCGCGATCGGGGGAAACGCAAAAAATCTAATAAAATAAAAAAATCAACTCTTTTATCGGCGAGGGCTCAGGTGCGATAGAAACTCCGACGTTTGATCGATTACCCAACGCCCTTGGATCGCATCGAGCAGACGGGATTCCCCGTATATTAACCGATCCCATGGATATTTTGTTTCTCCAATTTTTTAACACCGTCACCTCCAGTTACTTCGAGAACGTCACGATTTTTTTTTACGACCCGGAGGCTTCGAGGCTCCTGCACAATTTTCTCAACGAGCCAACGTTAATTCTTTCCAACCCCTCGACATTATCCCTCCGTATTCTGCTTTTGAATACCGAGCCCGAATGCCCGAGCAATCTTAAAATTTAGTAATTTCCTGTTTCGTCTATTTTTTTAAAGTTTCCTTTTTTTCCAGAGGGGCTGATCTCGTACTCGATGCCCCAGGGTATTCAACGTGGTTCTGAGATTGATCTGACGGACAGAACGTATGATGGACACGAGGATGATGGCTACCTGTCAGCCGGGATTGGCCAATTGGTTGATGGTCAAAAAGGCCCGGACAACTTTAGGCTGGACGCAAATGGCAACGGCAGAGGTATGTTCGTTTCTCCGACCGACGTTTCGTGATTTTAGGGTGCATCGGTCTTTAAAGGTTTCAGAAACGAGTTTCCATCCAGAAAATTCAATATTTCACTCGATAAATTGTGTCTTTTTGCCTTTCGCGTCATACCCTGGTCCAGATATTTCTCGGGTATTTGTTTTTCTTCCGCAATGTCTTGACATAAGCAGAAAAATGGGGACGTCGCAGTTGCGCTTTGCACGAGAGTCATGAGCAAAGAATATCGAGGACTGCACATTCTTGGACAAATGGGAAAGTGTCTTATTTACCAACTTGAATACGATATCTCTGGGCCGAGCGACGAGAACTGCTCCTGGGCCGAGGGTTTCAGGCTTTCCGCGAGAACTCGTTCCCGATGCAAATTTTCCAGCTGAAAATGAAATTTTTGTCAATTCTGTGCATCGCAGCAGGCTTACGTCTAGAGAGACAGAGAGAGAGAGAGAGAGAGAGAGAGAGAGAGAGAGAGCGAGAGGGGAGGGGGGAGGGAGGGAGGGGGGTTATGAAAAAGGCATAAGGAGAATTCGTGAAAGGCCCAAAACTCGGAGAAAAGCAAACAGGCGCGAGTTGTGTCCCGATTGCTCAGATATGGCGAACGGTCGACGAAAATTCCATACCTCGTACACTCGAGCAGCTATACACTCGAATCTGTTTCAATTTACATTTATATTGGACCGCAAGACTGCTGCTGGCTGATGCTCATGCTGCTGCGGCTCGAACACCTCCTCCCTCCTCCCTCTCTCTTTCTCGTTCCCTTCACAACATTTTCGAGCAAGCCCTTACCCACAACCGGCGCGTTCACCCACTCGAACCAACTCTTCTGTCCCTATATATTTTGCGTGGCATTAACACGGGAAATAGAGAGAAGAAGGAAATTTTCTGGAGAATGTCTTCCTATTCGGAACAGAATTATAAAAAATTTTGAATCTCTTGTCTGCTGTCGAAAGTTTGAGGAAAAATTTTCTAAATTAATTTTAAATCGTGACCAAAATTACAATCACAAGAGTCCAAACAAAAATACATATTTCGTGCAGAGTGTCTTCCTTTTCGGGGCAGAATTATCAGAAATTTGGAAGTTCTTGTCTGCAGTCGTAAGTTGAAAGAAAAATGTTTTGGAATTAATTTAAAATCATCATGAAAATTTCAATCACAAGAATCGGGGCAAAAAAATTGGTCGAGTGCTTCCTCCCAGGCAGAAAGAACCTCATTCCTTTGACCTTGATACGGTTTTCGGGATATTAATATATATATATATATAATAAGTTCTCTTTAGTTCTGACAGTATTTATGTTCCTTGTCATATATAAATTTTGGTAATATCTCTTGAGCGATAAGCGGTATTTCTCGATGAATGAGCAGAGACCGCTTAACGAGTTTCTACGGCTTGCCATAAGTCTGAGAGTTTCACCATTCCCGGCCTTACGACAGCTCGAGAATTTCTGGGATCCCTTCGATGAGACCAAAGCTGGAGAAAAGCTCGTAGTGATGGGAGAAAGGGGGGCGGCGGGGGGAGAGGGAAAGTCGAAAATCTACAGGGGAATGACAAGAAAGTCGAAAGTCTTTGTACGTTTGTGTGGGGTCGTTAACGCTTCTCTTTGTGTTTGTTATTGCTTGATTGTGGAGGGCTGCACGAACCCTCGTGCTCGTTCTAATCCGCGAGGCGTTAACCACTCGTAAAATTGCCAAGTTTTCACTTTTGGAATTCGAAAGCGAGATACGAGCTCGGGAAATAAAAGCTTCGAGCCGATTTCGCAATGATAATGAATCTCCCTATTCCACTTCACACCGACCTACCTAAATTTATCCTCCAGTCATTTAAATTTAATCTTGTCAGACCTTCCCAAGTATTGGAAAAGTCTCTCAATAGCCATAAACGCGAGGAGCTCATTCCATTACTCTTACAACCCCCTGAGTTATAGCGGTGCTCCCTTAAAGCCCGAATCATCACAAATTAATGAGAAAACAAACTGAGACTCGAAAAGTATCCATTTTATGTTTTCTAGTGCGTGTTAAAAGAAAACAACGAGTCAGTGCAATTCAAAGCTTTAATAACATTTGCCCTTTTTTTTTTTTGAGGCTACGAATGGGTCGGCTGGAGAAACGACACGCCGAGCATGGTCGGCCATCCCGTCGAGATCATCTTCGAGTTCGATTATTTAAGGAATTTCACCGCGATGCATCTACACACCAATAATTATTTTTCCAAGGACGTGCAGGTCAGTATAAACCTTCGAAATCCTTCTCATCGTCGATCATTAATGAAATAATGTTCCCGGTACCATTTTTACTATCGCCACAAAACAGAATCGATAAAATTGTCATTTTTCGATTTTCATTCGTGACTACAATTATTTTTCATATTTCAACATTTGTAGACTTCAAATTCGAGCAAATATAAACAAGAGGGAGCCCCGTTTTTCTAAAAAAACATACATAAAACAAAATACCATGACCATCGTCCTCATATTTTTCTCTTAAAAATGATAACACAAAAAAAACACTGTAAATTATTTTTCCAAGGACGTAGAGGTCAGTATAAACCTCCAAAAATTAAATTATCGTGCATCACTAGGTAAATAATGTTCCTCGCAAGATTTTTACTTTCGCCACAAAACAGAATCGCCATTTTTCGATTTTACTTCATGACGAAAATTATTTTTCATATTCTAACATTTTGTTCATTTAAATTAAAGCAAGAATAACTGAAAACAAAAGAAAATGGAACAAAGCACAGAAAACTTTGATTTTCCGTTGCGCAACATTTTTTTTAGGTAAAAAATGAAAAATACCGTGAGCATTGTTCTCATATTTTTCCCTCAAAAATGATAACACGAAAAAACTCGAGTTTCCTTTTCGTAAAACAATATTTTTCTGCTTATTTTGCCGCAGGTATTTTCCCACGCAAAAGTATATCTGAGCTCCGGTGATAACCAGTTCAACGGCGAACCTGTACATTTCTCGTATATGCCGGATCTGGTGCTTGAACAGGCGCGGGAGGTCACAATAAAGTTGCACTCTCGAGCTGGCCGTTATCTCAAGCTTCAGCTGTATTTTGCTGCACGATGGATTATGCTCAGCGAAGTCGTATTCGAGTCAGGTAACGAGACAATTGTAATTACACGCGTGCACTTGCACTCATTTACATTTTTACCGCCAGCAATTACATTTAAGGGAGTTCCACAAAAAAAATACTTTTCGGCACTTTTTACGAATCGATCGAGCACAAATCATAATTGATTGGCGAGTAAAAAAAAAAAAAATACCGCGAAATTAAAAAAAATCGTTTGACAGGACGTTCGGAAAATATAGTGAGAAAAAAAATGAAAGAAAAATGAAAAAAAAGGTTGAAAAATCTTCGATTCGTCGTGCGGACTGAGGGGCAAAAAATATATTCGAGAAAAACGCGTTGCTGGCCCACTCCCCGCGGGGCTTCGCGTTCAGTTTGCGGTCACGTTCCTCGTTAGAGTCTCGTCGCACCGAGTGTAATTTCAGAATCAACTTCGTTTTCGTTATCCCGTTGGTTTTAACGTCAATGGTCGATGCAAAAATGGATTTTCACTAAATTCCCACACGTGACGCCCTTCAAGAATTTTGCAGAAAAAATTCTCTCGTTTTCCTCGTCAAAATAGTTGGCTGGAACATTCCAAACGCGATTGACACCGGAAAGGAACGGTGAACAAGTTAACAAGGGTCTCTGTGACCCCTTGAATTTCAACAAAAGAAAAAGAGCTTCCAGGTTCAAAATGCACAACAGCCAACGTCGTGAAAATGTCGGTAGCTCGTTGTTCGGAGTTTCGAAAAGTTGAAAAAACGAGAAAATGTAATGACGAGAAAAAAAAATGCGAAAAAAAAGAGGAAAAACGCGACGAGAGTCTGAGTGGCGTTTCTGCGCATCTCGGGCGCGCATTCATCTGGAAAAGTTTGCCTTAGAGAAAAAGTCAACTTGTTGATTGTCGCGAGCTGACGAAGAGAGTGTCGGAAAGGGTGGATGTGAAGGAGAAAGCAAAAGCTCAGAGACAGGGAGGGAGCGGCGAACGACGACGAGAATGAAAGAGAGCGAGACAGGTAAAAAGGGAAAAAGCCTGAGTGCCAGAGAGAATGAAGAGACTGTAGAAAAAACACACAACTCTGAAGAAAGGAGGAAAAACGAGAATGGTAGGCAGAGAGGGCGCCATTAATCATCGGCGTATCGGGGTCGAGCTATCACTCGTGCTCCCTTCATTTCGCTTTCTATTTTTTTTCACCCCCACAGAAACTTTTCTCTATCTGGTGACGACACGAACCAAAGTAGTATATCCGGTACTCCCGCTCTTGTGAATTTTGTGTATGAATGAAATTACGCTTTGTGCTTCAACCGGAATTCTCGTTATCTTGTTCGCGAGTAGCGTTTTCTTTCTCTGATTTATTCGGACATTCTGACACTGGCAAAACCGATGAATTCAGCTCGACGTGGAGACGCCTCGACTGAAATGAAAATTTTGTTTAAAAAAATTGATATTTTGTCGAATTCGTTCGACTGAACCATTTTTTTTTTGGAAAATCCCAAAATTCAGACATTGCAGCAAACAACTGAAAAGTCTCGTAGAAAAGTCCATTTTTGTCATTCCAATCGTAAATTGCAAACTGACGGTTGCGTTAGAAATGGAGAATATTGTCGAAAAAACGAAAATTTCGAAATATTCCGAAAAAAATACTGAGTTGGCCGTTTTCAACAAAATATCGCCGTTGTTGGACTCAATTTCGTTTTCAATGTTGTTAGGGAGAACATTAGTTCCATGCAGTCTCAACGGGATGCCGTCAAAGGAAAATTGTTATTTTTTATCGTCAGTTTCGTCAGCGTATTGGGGGTCGCAAAAGTTTGAAAATTTTCGCAGTTAACTAAAAAATTTCGTGGACTGAATTGGAAAGAAAATGCTGCAATGATTTTCTGGCCGTTTTTTTTCGAATTTACGACGACGCATAAAAACATTTTCCATGTCTCCACAAAGTGATAATTTTCTCGTGGAATTGGAGAGTAAAAATAAACGGAGCGCCAAGACTCGAGCCTTTTTTTTCTTTTTCTGTATGAATTCAGTGGAGCTCACACGATAAATCAGAGGTTAGCACAGGAGTGACAACATATTTTGTCAGTAGCTGAAGCCCGGAGACTTCGGAAGCCCGAGAGAGCTATTCAGGAATGGTGGGAGGCCGGGCAGGGAGTGGTTACAGCCAAAGTAATACAGGGATCAAAGGCGAGTATAGAGAAAACGAGTGGGTACAGCGAGTACGAGAGATGACGTTGGCTTTTCGATCCCCAGCCGATATCCAACGATATATTTCTGTTGGGTCTGACCACACGCGGTATCGTTCTACTGCGTGCGACAGGAGAAACCAACATTTTGGCAGTAATTCACGAAATTCCCAAGTCTCGCCGTCATTCTTCCGCATGAAATCAACTTTCTCGGTTAATCCACATTCCCTTTCGCCGAAAAGCAACATTTTCATAAATGAAAATTAATCTTCATCTCGAAGATGGAAAAAAACTAAATTGACGTGACCTTGAACCAGCTGGGACTCTAGAAACTGGAGCAATCGCTCATTCCTGCACCTGAGGACGTGAATTTTTTTTTCTTCTACCAAACAATACTCAAAATAATGCACAATGATTTTTGAAAAACGGACAACGATAGGACCATGCATAGGAAGAGTCGAAATGATTAAAATTCGATAAAATTTCGTGAGCATACTCTTTAGTATTGATTATGAATATACAATTTTTTTAAGATTTTTCCTCTACATAGTTTTCGGGTAATTGAATACTGAATTTACATCCATCAGTATAGGATTCAGATATATATAGGAATATCTTTTGCATATTGCAAACTCAAATTATTCGTCAAATCTGTAGATGAAAAATAAAAAAAAATTGTGTCATCGTATTTGATGCTCAAGAATATTATTACCAAATTTTATTAAATTCTTAGCCCATTATCGTATGTAGCCAACCTCCTTAAGATTTTTTCAACGTCCTTAATGAGCCTCGACGAATTTATAACTCTCGTACAATACAAAGGAATGAAGAAATAAATATTAAAGATATTCAAGAAAGGGCCTATGCCCTTTCAATAAAAGCTTTTAATAGTTGAACTCACGTTCCATAAAAACATAAATGAAAAAAAACAAAGTGAGTAGTTTTATGAATAAATGGATAGAATATCGGGCTAACGGATTATGCACACGAAGGTACGCGTCTCGTATATTGCTCTAGAAAGCTCATAGCTCACTAGCCGTTGGCACGCTGCTGCTGAAAGGTTTTACGTAAAGAGAAGCATATCGTGAAGAGAGGAAAGCAGGAGACGTAGCAGCAGAAGCAGTGCATCTCCCTCTAACTCGCCAGTTGTCTCATTTAGCTTGCCTTGCGTTTGCCCTCGTTCTCTTTGAAAACCCTCTTCCTTTTCCGCTCCGAGCTTACTCCCGTTTCACAGATTCTCCCGTCTCAACGCTTCTCCGTAGCTTCTCTTCCTTGCCCTTCTCTCAAGCACCAGCAACACCAACGACCAACTCGGCCACCAGTCCATTAGTTGCGAAACAAGTACACCTACGAAGAGCAAAAACGAGAGAGATAGAAATTAACCAGAATAGAGGCACAGGCATTAGACCTTCTTGCACATGCAGCTCTTTGAGTGACAACCCCAGAATAATCCTTTAAATACAAATAAGCCAAACACAAATGCATGTATCCTAAAAAGATGCATGTGTGTCAGACGGCCAGTCGTTGCAAATCGAAGTCACGAAATTCCGCGAAAATGATTTTATCCCTAAAAATGTTTCTCGAGATCAAAAAATCAGAAATATTATTATTCTAATTCAATTTCGAACTTTTGTCGATTTTGGTATCCAACGATCATTATCCATTCAGGCAGGAAAAATATTAAAGATTGTAAACGAAATAGGAATCTACACGGAATGATAATTCGCCGGAAAATACTTTTTCGGTATACGTAAAAATATATTTCAGTCATGTTTTATTTATATTCATATAAATATATTTATATTTTCATAATATATTATATATTTATCTTATAATTATGAATATATTTCATATATTCTTTTATTTTTATATTTTATATATATTCATATTACAAATATAAATAAACATTTATATTATAAATATAAATGTTATATTAAATATAAGTATATTTTCTAATGTATTTCATTCAGAAAAAAGTTTCCCCGACATATAAAATTAAAATCGGAAATGGTTGAGGTCTTAGGAGTCGTATTAAGCCTCAGGAAGTCCTGACAATTCAAAAACGTTTTGCTCTCCTAAATACTCGTTCAAACATTCGTCCAACGATTTAACAAATTTCGTTATTCAGGCGAGTGTCCCGCTCTGTCTGTGAATTATTCCGCAATGTAACGAGCCGCATTATGGCTCAAAGGATTACAGTTGTCCAGCGGAAATGAGAGCCCGGAAGGCTAACTAATGGAACAAACGTTAATATGTCATACGTCGCGGTATACCTACGCAACTCTGTGTATTATTTTTGCTCCTGTATGATTTTCTGCGAGTGTGTATAGATCCAGACTGGTCAAGCGAGCGGAGTAAACCAAAAACTTAATGTTTGCTGTAGCAGTCTGATGAAAACGCAGGGAAAACATATGAAGCCCCAACAGAGAGCACGATGTACGACGACGTCATGGATACGCGTACATTTAACACTCTTCACACAGGAAGACCGAGAGAGTAAATTGTAACGGCTATTTCAATTTTGGCATATGTAACTACTCGCCTCGAATCCTATATATCAAGCCATTTTCCGGCTTCACGTACACGCCCTAGCAATTTTAACAAACTCTATAGACAACCTGACTCCCTGCTCTATACGCTCCCACTATATTCATTCATTTTCAACTCGTTTCCTTGTAAAACCAGCTCATTTCAAAATCCACATCTGTTTACACACCTCGGACATTTCACGGAAGATAAAGTACCCGAGTTTCCCAACTTCCTTTCTCTCCCAGAATCATTTTCCCCAATTCTCATATATTTTTACCCCCAACTCTGAAATTCATATGACCAGACGAGATTTTTTCGATTTTATACTAAAAATTGTTGATATTTCTTTGACGGGCGATGTGCAAAAGTTCGAGCTCATCCGCTGCTCGTGGTCCATGTGCATTTACTAACAGATCGATACAAAAACTGCTGTCCCCTAGAAATTCGTGTCATTGACAGATGCGTCGTTCGTTGGAACAAAAAATGATGATCAACGTGCAGTAATGCACTCGGGAAATTGGAGAATCATTCAATGTGCTCAAGAGCTCGAAACATCGTGACAAATTTAGTCACGTATCGAAAATAAATTATGATTGTCATCGGCTTTACAGAGATGCTTGAAAATTCGTTGTTATTCGATCGAGACCTCGATGCATTTCGAGTTTCTGCACTTCCCCAGCTCCAACGAGCCCTTCATTCAAAATTCTCCTCCAGGCCCTCCTGATCTTGAGTCTCTTTGGATAAGTTCCTTTGAACTTCGACCTACGATCGTTCCAGTGTGTGTTATTTACCCCCATCTCTGAAATGTATTCAACCAGATGAATTTTTTCCGATTTTATGATGAAAATTGCGAGATATTTATTTCACGAGCAATGTGCAAAAGTTCGAGCTCGTCTGCTCGAAAATTTTTAAATTTTGATAACGAATTTTGAATATTTTATAACATTTTCCGCCTATAAATGTCAGTCGGACTCTAAAAAAGTCCGCAGGCCCTGGATCACGAGTTTTCAACGTTTCGTTCCATTCTTCTTTAATATTATAACAAGCTCTCTAAAACTCAATGACATCGGTTGTTTGACAGTGATATCCGAATGGAACAATACCGAGGACGATGAAGCCAAGAACCGCACGATTGCTGTCGCGACGAGCAGCCCCTATCAGAATAATGAGGGCCCGTTACAAAGAGACGAAGTCAAAGCGACCTTCAATAAGGACGAGGGCCACGTTAACAGCATCTGTAAGTCTGCTCTATACGTTTTCGTCTATATTCTCTGAAGAAAATTCTCACTAAAATTTTTTTGTGACGATCACCCCACCAAGTAGTGGCTGGAGGCTGCTGAGCTTTGGAAATGGAACCAAAGTTCACAAAAAATATTGATTCGTCGTTTAGATTCTTATCATCCAGTTCGCTTACTCGACTTTCCATTTTTTTTTTTTTTTCAAAATCAAAGCAAAGCTCACAAAATTTCGATTTTGAGTACGCAGAGTTTCGTGTATTTTGAGCAGAAAATTTGGATGGAATTTCGTTTAGTATATCCGTTTGTAACTTGCCATTTGGGGCGTCGCAGTGAAAACTTTGCTTCGAGTTCATGTACGTCGTTAACAAGTCTCCATATTATGGCAACACATATTCCGTTCGTTCGCTAACGCATTTCTCACACATGGATTTATGCATGCATAGACTCGGAGGCACCGAAGTGCTCCGCAGCTATACATTTGTCGAGAAGTGTGCATTACACCGAATACTCGTATTTTCCCATGCGTTGGAACGTTGAATATACATTTCTGAGTCGGGTCAAAGTCACACAAGAGACTAAGCTGTAGAATGCACATATAGGGGCCCTTCCGTTTCGGATTATTCGATTATTGGTCGTTTGATTCCTCATCGTTTGATCGCACCGATTTTTTGAATATTTTTCAAAAAATTTCTCATCCATCATTTTCGTATCGAAAAGATACAAATATTTTTCTACTTTACTCGCAATTTCAGTTTCTGTCCTCGTTATTAAAGAGGTTGACAAGGATTCGATAAAATTTGGTGATAATATTCTTTAGCAACAAATACCATGACACAATTTTTATTATACATATTTATATATATATATAGCTGCATCCTATGCTTATGCATGTTAACTCTAGTGTTGAACACTCGAAAACTGTGTAGAAGAAAAATCTTAAAAAAATTGTATATTTCTTATTTCATACTAAAGAGTATGCTCAGCGAATTTCATCGAATTTTATTAATTTCGAATTTCCCTATGCTTTTATCATGGCAAGATTGTTGTGTGTAGCGCAAGATCCAGATAAGAGCAAAGAACCCGCCGAATCAAAGCAGCTGATCGGCCTCGTAATTGGCATCTTGACTACAGTCATCGTAATGCTACTCGCGGCGATACTCTTCATCTTCTACAGAAACAGGAGACTGAAGGCTGCCCTAGCACCAGCGGCGTTCTATGACCGTCAAGGTGACTTTAAGGTAAGACGACAACGATTTTCACAGAACTCTCGCTTGTTTTTAACACACGAGTCGGGGGTTTTTTATTTCTTTCGTAAAAACCCGAAGGACGTCGCGAAATAATAGAAAGTAGGCGAGTGGGTGAAAAAATGTAGGAAAAGCTCTCGGAAGAGCGGAGTTTGGTCGGCCGAATGAGAGCAGGAACCGTTAGCCAGAGATTTCGGGCGAGTTAACTTGATCTCGCGTACATATACAGTTGACGCGTTATCGCGAATAAAGTGGAATAAAAAAATGGGCTGGCAAGCAACGGGGAACGGGCTTTGGAGCAGAAGTGGAAAAGAAAAAGCGGCGTATATCGAAACGTGCGATAGATAGAGAGAAGGAAATGGTGAATGGCTGAACTTTCCGTCCGTAAAACAGAAAATAAAAATTGCCAGACGAAAAACTCCACGAGAGAAACGAGCGCGTTCGAGCTCCTGATGTTTCCGGTTCTCTTCGTTCGCTGCTTTTTCCCTCGGCACAAGTGTATCTCACACTTGGTCACGTCGAATGTTCCCTACCAAAGTAACAAAATGGCCGACGCTCTATACGAAAAAGTCGAAAAAGTATACCACCAAATGCTTTTTTTTTTATTCCCTGACAGAGCGTTTGAGGTGAGAAAAAAATCAATTAGAGTTCCCCATGACGTCGACATTTGTGCTTTTGCCAAAAACTCCGAACAATCACAAAAAAAACACTGAAAATTAAATTTCCTCAAAAAACTTCGGTACTTTGTTCAATTTTTTGAACATTTCAACATTTTCGTTATTTCGACAATATTTTTTATTTCTAAGGCAACTGACAGTTTTATTTACGATTGGAATGACGAAAATTGACTTTTTCAAGAGACTCTCCAGAACATTTCTTCCTGCAATTACTAAATTTTGTGATTTTCCAACAAACAAAAAAAAAAAACGTTTATTCGAACGAATTCAATAAAATATCCATCTTTTCCAATCAAATTTTCATTTCACTGGAAAGTCACGGAAAATTCACAATGTGTTTGACTAAATTCACGCAAAAATAGAATTAACATTTAAATCTCTCAAATTTGAGTGACAAAGAGTTAAACGTGGATACTGAATAACCAAAATTTCTGCTCTCCTGATAGATTCACACGTGTAACATAAATTTTGACGCTGTAAACCGAAAAGGAGCATGAGTTACGTCATCGTATTTATTAGCTACTGGAGCGTGCATACACATTCACACGAGGAGCGTATATATTAATGATAAGGGTAAGATGAAGTGTGAGCATCCAAGTTTCGCAGCAAGACGTGCGCTATCATCATCATTCATCAGACGCAAACAGGGAGAGGGCTCGAGTAGAAAAGTACGAGCGCGAGCTATCGCCTCTGCTGTTGGGGTAGCAGGTTAGAATATTCATTCATGAGATCTTCATGAGATGTGCGACAATTTCGCTCTACCGCATGTACAGGATGCTCGTGTAAATTCGAGCCACCATACGAGCCAGTCTATGGTGAATCTACGCCTCGAAAACTCCCCGATTCCAGACGATCATGCTGAGAATTATTCGAGACTGTGAGGTCCTTAGGGATACAATCTTTTCGAGCCTCATAAACGACGTTTTCCTATGTCTTGTTCGCATTTTTCAAGGAGGTTGGCTACATACGACAATATAAGAATTCAATCAAATTTGGCGATAATATTTTTCAGTATTCACTACGAAGACACAATGTTTTTTTTTAAATTTTTTGTCTACATGCTTGTCGAATAATTTGAGTTTACAATATGCAAAAGATATACTCATATATATCTGAATCCTATGCTTATGTATAAAAACTCCGGTGTTTAATAACTCGAAAACAATCTAAAGAAAAATCTTTTAAAAATTGTATATTTATATTCAGTACTAAAGAGTATGCTCACCAAATTTTATCAAATTCGAATTTCCCTCTATGCCTTTAAGGAGGTTGGCTACATAAAACGATGTTATCAGAATTGAATAAATTCAGTGAAAATTTTCTTTAGCATCCAATATGATGACACAAAAAATTTTCTATTTTTTGTCTGCATAGTTGTCGAATAATTTGAGTTTACAATTTGTAAAAGATGTACTTGTATATATCTGAATCCTATACTCATGCATGAAAACTCCAGTGCTCAATATCTCGAAAATGCTGCAAAATAAAAAACTTAAAAAATGTGTATATTCATATTTGATACGGAAGAGTATGATGAAAAAATTTCATGAAATTCCAATTGTTTAGAATTTTCCTATGCTTTTAAAATGGCAACATTGTTGTGTGTAGCCAATCTCTTCAATCTCTCAGCAGTTTCCTGTTGAGAGATTGAGGAGAGGCAATGAAAATTGACAGAAAACAAAGGCTCGATAAACAAAATCATCAATTGATCAATTTCCATGACTCTCGTGGCCTATTAACTTTTTTAAAATCATTCATACGTCACGAATGCAGTAAACGAGGGAACGATGGCAAGCTCTTGAGAGTAGCGAAGGTAATATTGAACGAAATAACGATTCGTGTGCTAGCAACCATTTGCCGTTTTCCTTTTTAGCCTCTGAAAGCATTCTGGAAGCTTGTAAACATCACGGATTTTCCAGACTTATCGTTCTGTCTCTTTGATCAATTTTCATCGTTCCCTTTGAGCCACTTCAGTCTTGCCAATCACCGTGCAATTTCTCCTTGATAAACTACCCCTTTCAGCTCCTCATGTAATGATTTCATGAGAGCAATCGAATCACTTGCTTCAATTTAAAAAAAAAAGATGCTGAATAATTCCTACCGACCGAGCGAGACGCAGGCTACAGTTCCAACGATTACTCTTCTATCTCCAATAATAACGAGCCACGCTTTTCAATTATTTTTTACTCCAATAAACATAGAATATTTTTCAGCCAACCGAGAAAAAAGAAATTCCTTCATTTTCCATCGTTTTTCCTCTCCATACGTAATTTGGCGAACTCATTGAGCACATGGGTCGATACAAAAACTGCTGTCCCCTAGAAACTCGTGTCACTGCCAGATGCGTCGATCGTTTGAACAAAAAATGATGATCAGCGTGCAGTAATGCACTTGGAAAATTGGAAAATCATTCAATGTGCTCGAGAGCTCGAAACATCGTGACAAATTTAGTCACGTATCGAAAGTAAATTATGATTATCATCGATTTTACGGAGATGCTTGAAAATTCGTTGTTATTCGCTCGAGCCCTCGATGCATTTCGAGTTTCTGCACTCCCCCAGCTCCATCGAGCTCTTAATTCAAAGTTTTCCTCCAGGACCTCCTGATCTTGGGTTTCTCTGGATAAGTTCCTTTGAACTTTGACCTACAATCGTTCCAGTCTGCGTTATTATTTAATTCCCACATTTTCTACACCGTTTATCTATCCAGGAACTTGTGTCTTTAGATGCACATACGGGACGTATGTGCACATGGCGAATTCCGGAGGAAATGGTCGTGAATTATGGCATGTAAAATATTGATCGGCAGTTGGAATATGTAAAATATTCAATATTAACTCTGTGACAGGAGACAGTTGAATGAAATTCGTTCTCGTTTTGTCGGAATGCACACCGAATGCTTTTCCACATATTCGCCGCTGTCTCTCTCGATCTATCCTGTTCGCGTTGGGATACAAAAAATTGTGGGATAATTCTCGACGCTGGGCTTCGTACGGTCGTAGATGTACGCACGTGGATTCCCATCCGCGTATAGTCGAGCAAACACATATATTTTATCGATTGGTTTCGTTGCCAGGGCATCATGCACCGATGCTCCAGATCTCGTACATTTTTCGTGCATATAATCGAACTCCTCCCGCGAGAAACGTCACACCGAGACGTGTAATATTCGCATGTGTAATTGGGAACATGACGACGTGTACGATAAATTGCAACTCAGTTGCGTTTACAGGTTTATGGATCCGGAAATTTTACATAATTCGAGACAAAAGTCAAGGCAGTTTTTTTTTTCATTTCGTCGAAAATCAAGGACTACATGTAACGCCGCGTCGTTAATTAAATTTCCTAGAAAAAAAGTAACAAATTTTATTATCGCATTTGAGAAATCACGAAACGCTTATTTTTACTGGAACCGAGAATTTTAATTTGACGTCGACAACGTTATCAGTTCAATGGACATGCCAATTGCCGAGGTGACCTTTCAGCCCTTGCCCGAACTCTGAATAATTATTGAGGCATCGTTAATTGTACGTGAACCGTGTACGGAGTCGGAAATGTTACACAATTCGAGACAAAAGTTAAGGCAATAGATTCAGTTTTTTTTTCGTCGAAAATCAACGATTGGATCGAACGCCTCGTCGTTGATTAAATTTTCAAGGAAAAAAAGCAACAAATTTCATTACCATTTGGAAAATCACGAAACGCTGTTTTTACTTGCCCCGAGAATGCTAATTCGACGTTGACTAACGATATCGGTTCAATGGCCACGCCAATTGCCAAGGTGTCCCTCCATCCCTTGCCCGAAATCAAAATAATTATTGAGCTATCGTTAGTTCCGTGAAGCGAGTGCGAGAGGAGATGACGCCGTGGCCCTCTTTCCCTCGAGCTTCATCGCTATTAACCCTCGCGCTGCGGCACTCTGCACCGAACACACGCCCTCGTTCTTCGTGCGAACACGATGTGCGTAAAGTGACTTAATGCGATTATCGACTTTGGGCTTTGGACATCGCGAGGGCGATGCCCAAAGCGAACATGCCCTCTGCTGGAATAGGGACCGAGTCCTCCTCTGTTTATATGCGTTACTTTGATCTATTACGAGCATTCCAATTATTCAGCATCAAAAGAGTTCCCACATTCATTTTCATTTGCCCGACCAATCTTTTTACTTTTAATCACTAAATTTTCAATTAATTATTCACCAAAACTCTGCTCTCATCAGTTGAACGAATAATAAATAATCGGATATTTGCTGTAACCGGAAACACCAGACGTCGTTATTCCCAACCGGAAACTCTGCCCGTTCAATCGTATTGACAATTGCATATTTTCCAAATGTAAACTCCGAGCGGGCCAAGCTTTGTTGCTGTTTAAGCATATTATGCAATTTTGTTGCTGAATCTCCATCGGTTTTGGCATTCATAATTAATATTATGAATTTAACGATGCGTGTTTGTACATCGAACCGAACTAATGAGGTTTGTGATTACTGCAAATCGACTTATTATTCCAACGTTAGATTCGCTTTTACCCCCAACAATGTGGGCGCTTCTGTAACAATTATATCTCCAATGAGTTCCACGACGATATGTCATTGTTATAAAAACCCTCCTGGACCGTACAGTTTCATATTTTCATCAATTTATTTGTAAATTTTGTTTTTTCATATCAATTATCAATTTTCATTTGTTTCTCACAATCTCCAATGATTCTACCATTATTGGCGGGGTTGTTTGTACGAATATCAATGGACAATGATGACTGAATGTTTGGAGAAGGGAATTGGTGATAAAGTGCCAAATTTTATTGACGAACGTGAAAAATTGACTTTATGGGACTTAATAATTATAAGGTTTGTCAGATATCAAGAGTCTGTTGATTAGAAAAAAAAACAACAACAAAAATCCGTGTAAAGTTCTCCCTTTTTTTTATACGAGATTCGTCCATTTTTTTTCATTTCAATGGAAACGCAATCGTGTGTTAGTTGGCAATTTCATAATTGAAACGTTCGCTGGATATTTCTGGTTAAAAAAAAAAAATAAAAAAACAAAAGTCTTTTCAAAGCTGGCCGTTTTTATTTTTTATCCGAGATCCTGCCAATTTTTCAGAACTAAATGAAAGTGCATGCGTTCGTCGCATGCGAATTTCCTAATTAAAACTTTTGGTTGGTGACTTGAAAAAAAAAAAAAATCAGTCAACCAAGAAATGATCAAATTGTAAAAATGTAATAAAATAAAATATTGAACTTTTATCCGTTCCTAAGGAGACGGTGCAGTTGGAGAAATCGTGCAAATAAAACAGTTGATTCTTTTTCGTGAGGTTGTAAAAATAGCGGCGTGGAGATTAGTGTATTTTGATAAATTGAAAAATGAAGAGGTTGGCATAGTATTTAAAGCTTGAATCGGGGTGGAGCGAAAAATAAAAAATGTATTTAAAGAGTTCAGCGGGGATTGTGGTTTGTGCCATTGAAATAACCTCATGCAGGATGAAACTACTTGAGCGTAACTTAATATGTATATGTTGGTGCAGACGTTTCCAATCATATGCGACCTCAGGGAAATTATGGCAAATGGTGCACAGACATAGCGACGCTTCGACGTTGGCGAGAACGAACGTTCGAGGATTTTATTTTTTTTATCCTTTCTTCCTTCTCCTCTGGTGGCTCTGTCTATATTTCTTGTATTTCTTCGCTCGGAGCTCGTCGTGTAAATAAAAATTCTCAACGTACAAGTAAAAGCAAAAAAAAAGAAAGAAAAAATATAACAAAAAGGACAAGTCTGTATCAAGAGTTCATTCACCGAAGCAAAGAGGTAACTAGGGGAAAAAATAGTCTCGTGCATTCACGGCGCAAATGTGAATGCACAACTACTTCCGTGCAACGCACACACAAGTGTGTGCGAAAGAACGAGACGAGTAAAAGAAAAACGAGAGCATGAATGAAATATTTAATAACACGCGCCATTTATTTCTGCCCCTTTCACTATTTATTCCGCGTTTTGTTTTTCTCCGTACCTTTACCCGACTCATTATCACATGCTTTAAATATGCCTCGTTATCGAAAAGCCTGCTGAGCTTGTGTTTCTCACACTTTTACGCTTTTCTCTGGTTCCAGTCGCTTAATCATTCCTCCAATTAAGGGATTAAATGATTTTCAATTGATCGGGGCAGCGAACCGAATGCGATAGGCTGAAAATTTATTTCTTCATAAAATTTCATTATTATTGTGAAATCGAGCAGGAAATTATGCTCGATCCATATTCCGAGGGTAAAGCCCAAGATCCGGAGGGCAAAATGTCGTTAAAAAAATCTAAGACACTCCCGAGAAGGCCAGCAAATGTTTAGCTCGAATGATGGGAATCCCGAAAAGCCAATTTCAATTATCATTAGCCGAAATTGGCCTGGACGAAGTTTCGAAAACTTAACTTATGATACGGAGGATGCGCAACGCGGTTGCTCGCCGTAACTAATTTGCAACTTCGCTTCGATGCTTCGGCACGACGGTAGGGAACCGCAGCTCAATTACCCAACGCTCACTCACTGCTCTCTTTATCCTCCCAAAAAATGAATTTCCTTTTTTCAAAATGCAGACACCACCGCGACGAAAAATCTATTTATTATTGCAGAAATTAATGCGGTTCGACGATTTTTCAAAAATCTCACATTCTCGTAAAGTTCGAAAGATCATTAAATTTAAACAGTTCGACCGATGTTCCCTAAATTCAATACCGGTCTTCTTTTTATGATACTCTATTGAAAAAAAAAAAAAAAAATTAGCAATAAATCTGAAAATTTGCGGAAATTGGAGCATCCACAGTCTTTTTTTGAAAATTTCAAAATGCTGTACAATTTGTATTTTCCTAGCAATTCCAACAAAATTCTCAGCACTTGTGCAAAAAGAGAGCCCTGCAGCTCAAACCGTTCTCGAGTTATGGGTGTTTGAATTTTGCAGTGCCGAAACATACACACACAAATCCGGACATTTCTTTTAGATATGATTTTTCGATGTTTTGGGACATTTCCAGCACATTGACATTGAAATCTGGAAACAAAAAATTTCACCCCCACATAGTTTCCTCCATGAAGAAGCAAAAACGTCAAAAATAGTACATCACGTTACAAGTGTGAAAAAGGGGGAATATTAATACGAGTGGGTTAATGTTTTTAGCGAGAGTCGTAGGTCAGGCGGAGCCGAGTGATGGACGAGACGAA
>JAPYYS010000996.1:0-49221 GCA_030522525.1 Campopleginae sp. 14b
CGCCACGACAACGTCCCCGGGCAGGTCCCTGATTCCGTCCTCGAGGAGCTCCACCTTTCTCCCGAACTCCGCCGCGGTGCAGTTGGGGGTCAGGTAGACACTGACGTAGGTGACAGCGCCGACCGTAGCCCAGACGTAATCGTCGCCAACTCCGCGGCCAGTCATCCGGGATCGTGTGGCACCCCTCAGCCAGATGGCTGCTGTCTCAGTCTCGTTTGTTATCCATGTCTGAGTCGTCCTTCTTCTGTATGGCTCGCATATAATAAGAATGTCTGCGTCGTGTTCGTCGGCTATCTGTAGCAGTAGCATGTCTGCTGTCCTGCTTCGGTTCAGGTTTCCCTGTATTATCTTGTCCGTCGTCCCGCTCGCTTCCTGCACTCCTCCAGCGCGGCCCGAAAGATCGCGCACCTCCCGGATCCCTCAAGGTGCACTGCGTCCCCGTGTCCCGCCTCGGTGCACAAGGGGCAGGCTGGTCTGTTCTTGCAGTTCGTCGCGTAGTGTCCCGTTATGCCGCATTTTCTACAGCTTTTGGTCCGGTCCTTGTTCGTGCAGTTTGCTTTAGTGTGCCCGTAGCCCAGGCACCTGTAGCATTTCATTACTGTGAGTCGTTCTCGGACGCGGCAACGCACCCATCCGATCCCGATCCGTCCCCGGTCCAGCAGCACCCTGGCTTCGTGCGGCTCAAGCTTGCAGACTGCCATGTACTGCTCGTTCTGGTTCGGGCCGAAGATTTGTACCCCGAACCCCGCGTCTCGTCCTGTCTCTGTACACAGTGCCCGTTTAACGTCGTCCGCGTTCGTGACGCAGTCGAGGTCCAGGATCTCCAGTTGAACCCTGGAGGTCGTGGTTTCAACACTGCCCGTATCCCCGACCGCGTCCTGAAGCACGCGTTGGAAGTTTTCCTCTTTGTCCTTGTTGGTTTGTATCTTCAGTAGACACAGACCATCTTTGGTCTTCCTCAGAGTTGTCACCTGCACGTGACTCTTCGTCGGGTCCACCGCTGTCTGTATCTTTCGTACGATGTCCGAGTACGAGCTGTCTTTTCCAGGTCTGACAAGCACGGCCGTCCCCCGTTGTTTGGGCGTAGGCTTGCGCTTCCCAGCTTGGGCGTTCGTGGTCATCGCGTCCGTTTTGTTGTTCCGTTGAGTCGGTTGGCTCTTTTTCTTTACCACCGTCCTCCTGTCGTTGGCCGTGGCCTCACCCGGCGGTCGCTTTTGGGCGGGCTCCTGGGGGGTCACAGTGGCCGAGCGCTTTCGCTTGGTCTGTGGCGTTTTGCGCGTTCCTGTCGGTTCGGGGTCCTTGTCCTGTCGTTCTGGAGCTGCTCGCGCTTGCGTGTGCAGCGCCGCGTCGGCAGCCTCCAGGATTGTTTTTATGCCGTTTTTGACCGTCGTGTTCATGTTCTTTTGAACAGTGGCTGCCTCGGCCATTCTCGTCACTGTCTTCCGAATTACAGTGAGTAGTTCGGTGATGTCGGGGTCGTTGCGTATCATCCTGTCCGCTGATTGCGTGTCGCTACCGGCAGCGGAGGTGGCCGAGCAAAAGCTCACACCACTACCCGCGCTCGATGCGCTGGCTGTTCTTTCCCTATGTAGTAGGGTCTGTATTGTCCTGTCCGTTCTGTTCCTCGTGTCCGTTTTCACTGTTGCTGCCTTTGTCGTCGAGTCTTTGCACATTTTGTGGCCCTCAGATTCCATGCCGCTGCCATGAGCCACCAGAGCTTTCATCCGGTCGGAGCCCAGGGTGGATTGCCCCTGTGTAGGCGTTACCACCTGAGGTACGTAATCGTTTCTAGTGTGCATGTCATCTGTCCGTTCTTGTCTGCTACGAGTCCCTCGGGGGCGCAACTCCCCGAGCCGCGCCGGAACTCAGCACGGTCCCTGAGGTCCTATTTCCCATGTGTGTGTTATTGACCCTGTTTTCAGTGTGCGTGAGAGTGAGTGCCCGTGCCATTTGCAGGACCCCCGGTACTTTCGTCCATCGTCGGGAGAGCCCGTTTATAGGGATCCCGTTCATTCGCTTTTTGAAAGGCCCCGTTCAGAAGGATCCTCCAACCATCCACTTTTTCAGAGTGACCCGTTCATAGGGTCCCTGAGCATTTGCATCACCGGTGAGCTGCTCGAGCGTGTCTGTTTAGGTGTTTGTGTACGTGTGTGTGTGTGGGGCCGTACTTTGGTGCACCCCGAAGCGCTTCGGTGCTCCTCATATCTGGGGAGCGTCCCCCCTATCCGCCACCTGGGGAGGCACCCAATGCGGGTCCAGCAACCCGACACGGAAATATTCATTACCATTATTATTATTATTATTATCATCATTATTATAACATGACAGATACTTAAAATCGTTCCTACGGGAAAACGGGGCGACAGAAAAATTTTATATTGAAATTGATTGTGTTATGATTTTTTATCTTTCGAATGAGCCTAGGTGGCATAGAATCCGGCCAATCAATCCAGAGAAATCTAGCATTGGAAATCATGGTCGCGAGATTTATTATTAAATATTTATTCAGCGGTAGAGGGAGAGAGACCGCGCTATAGGCGCGACAGCGGTAGTGGGAAAGTGGCTCGCGGGGGGTAGGGGTACACCGCGTTCAGTGGAGCGGGTGACGTCACAGGCCAAGAATGTCCACCAGTCTCGCAAAGGACGTATGTCCAAATGTAAACAAACGCGAATTACGCCCTTACGACTCTAAGAAACAGAAATTTTGATAGAATTCGTGGCCGAAATCTTCAACTCTAAATTTCTCTGGATTGATTGAACGGGTTTTCTTCAGCCTAGGGCCATTGCAAAGATAAAAAATCATAGAAAATTCACTCGTTAAAACGAATCGAAATTTGTGTGACGTCATAAAATGCTGATTTTACTGTACGTAAGAGTCCGGCCGGCTCGCGCGCTACGCTTTTCTTTTAAACTTGGCGTCGAGCCGCTTCCGCGACTCTTAATGCTGCCCATTACCATTCAATGCGCTGAGTAGTGCCATCTGTCAGTTCTTTTTCAAAGCACGAAGACAGAGACATATGCACCTTACGCACAAAAAGTCTCGCTATTTCGACCATTCGCCTTTTTAATGTTTCCTCATTTCGACCACAATAATACTTCGTGTTACGCTATAATATATTCGAAATTGTGAATATTCCTAATACCCCTAATTCCAGTGTTAAGTAACTCGGATCTGCGATAGTTGCATCAACGTACACACGATATTCGAGCGTTCTCATTCAGTCTATTCTTATATTTCATTTTAGATATTAATTTATTTCGAACTTTCCATACTCTCATTTTCTTGTTAACGACATTACAGGCTCTAGTGGGATTAGTCTCTCTCCATATTATCATCCTCGAATTTAGAAATTCGTCATTTCGAGCGTTCGAAGTTTTAATCATTCTGAATTTTTACATCACCCTCCTTAGTATCTCAGTTTGAGCTGAGTAGCCGGACCGCCTTGGTCGTGTCCTCCCTCGCGTTGCCCGGCCAAACCTGGTCGGCGGGGGCGGGTGAATAAAAAAGTCGATGTTAGCCGGCGGCACGATGTGCCTGGCGTCCAGCCCGCTCATACGGCCGTGGGTGACGCGGGAGGGGACGCAAGCCGAGAAGGGACGAGATGGACCCCGTGGAAAATCTCCGTTACAACTTCTACCTTGATAATGATCTCCAGGATCGAACAAGAGATCGGTGTCTTCCTCCGAGTCTAATTCGTCGGAAAGGTTTTTGTTTTCCACGACGATATTGTTATTATTCTGAGGGCTCTCGAACCCTTCGAAAAAATCGTCGAACTGGAGCGACTGATTGTCTTCTTCGAGGATTTCGTCCTGCCAATCTGGCTCAATAATAATGTCAGGCGTTCCGCCAGGATCATCGACATTATGGCGATTACCAACGTTTTCTAATATTGATAAATTCCGTTGATCCCGAACGTCCGGATTTCTGATCGATTCGTTTTCAAAATTTAGTTCGTTTTGTGCCCGATTGTCGGAGGGCAAGTTTCCCAAGATCGATTCATCGATAAGGTTGTCTTGTGATCCTTCTACACTCGGGGTTTGATTTATTGGTTTTTTCTTTGGAATTGCTATTTTTCGATTGTCCAAATTGGTTTTCGGACTTTGATCTATTTGTCTTTTTCTTACAGGAGCGCTTGGGGGGCTGAAGAGAGGGTTAGGATTTCCAGGAGGATGACAGGTCGAGCAAGGAGTACGCTCAATACGTTTTCTTTGAGGACGAGTCGGAGGAATAAACATCCGCTCGCTAGAAGTTGTGTCTGACAAGGATTCGTCGTTAGGATCGTCACGAGGATTTTCATCGTTATTTTCAGGTGAGTCTAATTTTTTTTTTTTTTCTAGGCGTGTGAGTAAGGGCGAGAATGTTTTTCGTTTCAGCAGAATTTCGAGAAAGAGCGTCGGCGTTGCAGTTTACTCTACCAGGTTTGTATTGAATTTTATACTCATAATTGCCCAAACTTCATCGCCAATGGACCAATCGATTGGCTGGGTCTTTAACGGAGTTTAGCCACACCAGGGGCTGATGATCTGTGAGCAAATTAAATTGACGACCGTGTATATATGGCCTAAAATGATTTACACAATAGATAATCGCGAGACACTCTTTTTCGATTGCCGAATAATTTAATTCGTGTTTGTTCAAGGTCCTGGATGCGTAAGCTATCGGTTTATCTTCACCGATTTCTCCCTGAGAGAGGACTCTGCCGATCGCGAAATTTGACGCATCGGTAGTGATGTTAAAGAGTTTTTCGAAAACAAGATTTTGGAGGATCGGCTCCTTACAAAGAGCTTTCCTTAACGTCTCAAAAGCCGTTTGTTGAGCGTCCGTCCACTTTAATGGAACGCCCTTTTTGAGAAGGTTGGTCAGAGGCTTTGAGATGCCTGAAAATTTTTCAATAAACCGACGATAATAGCCGGCCAAACCGGGAAATTGTTTGCTTTTCTTTTAACTCATGGGAGCAGGATAATTTTTCAACGATTCAATTTTCTTGGGGTCTGATTTCACCCCTTCATCGCTGATGACATAACCGAGATAACCGACCTCGCGGCGAAGGAACTCGCAATTATCGGGCTGAAGATGTAAGTGAGATTCACGCAACCTCGTTGCTAATTTTTAAAATTTTACTCAATGTTCTGAAAGTGATTTTGCGTAGATTACGATATCGTCCAGATAGACAAAGAGTTCGACTCGCTGTAAGCCGACAAGGACTCGATCCATGAGTCTCTGAAATGTGGCTGGAGTATTTTGCAGACCGAATGGCATACGATTGAATTCGTAATGCCCGAAAGGTGTGGAAAAAGCGGTTTTGTGCTTGTCTTTAGGGTCGACCTTTATCTGGTGGAAACCACTAGCAAGGTCAAAGACTGAAAAATATTGAGCGCTCCCTAATTGGTCCAAGATCTCGTTTATTTGAGGAAGCGGATAAGCATCCCCGATGGTTTTGTCGTTAAAATTTCTTTAATCGATAACCATTCTCCATCTTTTGTTTCCGTGAGAATCTGCCTTTTTAGGGACGATCCACAACGGGGAACTATACGGAGAGACAGATGGCGGGATAACGTTATTTTTCACTAATTCGCCCACTTATTTGATTATTTCGTCTTTGTGAATGGGTGGATATCGATATTGGCGAGTGAAAACCGGTTGATCGTCTGCAGTCGTTATTTTATGAAAAAAATCGGAAACACAACCTAATTTTTCGTCTGGTAATTGAAAGAGATCCGCGTCATCTTCGATTATAGAATCTATGCTTTCCTTTTCTTCTTGATTGAGATGCTCGAGACGTAATAATTTTTTGACTTCCGAAACGCGGTCTGATTTTTGAATTTGTAATATTTTCATAAGCGAATTTCCTGCTATTTCTTTTCCGTTGCATAACTCGTCACAAGTGTATTCTACACCCATTTTATGTTTGATTCCGCAGGGAAAACCTTCGCTAAGATGTTCAGCACTGACAAGATTAGTTTCGGCTGCTTCCTCAAATTCTTCGGGTCTGATAGTTGGGGTTTTATTTATGACGTCTTCGAGAGTTGAATTATGGATTGGAATTCTCGTTATTCCGTTTTCACACATTGACACTAATTGACCGCAATAAATTCCTGCGCCAAGATCGAGACGAGGAATATATCTTACTTTTACTTCCGGATTTTCTACTCTTGCAAACGCGATAGTTCTTGATCTTTTAGCCACGACTTGCTACTGTTTGAGTTCCCCATGAAAGAAGACGCTTAGACCAATCGAGCAACGATTTATTTTGAGAAAGAAATTCGGAACCAATCAGAGCGCGTTGTGGAGTCGGAGAATCGTCTCCAATGATATGAAAAATTGTCGGTGTGCCGCTAACCATAGCAGTCATCCGACCCAGCTCATCGACAGGTTTTCCCGCGATCTCGTGAAGATGAATTTTTTCGTTTTTATTTATAGACGAAGGCTTGAGTACGATAGAGATTTTTGCGATGTTAACTTTCGCTTCGGAATCGATTACAAATTCTGTAATGCCGCTAAATTGTGGGCAATCGAGGATCACGGAAGGCGAGCGATCGATATCGTTCCAGCAGAGGTTGACGGCGCGGATTTTCTCGTTTCCGCTTGTTGGGCAGGGCGCGATCTCTGATCCGCCAACGGGCCCTGTTCCGTTGGGCGGAGAAACCCGTTTTTTGACTGCTCGTCGTCTCGCTTTTTGTAGCATCTTTTTTCTCCACACCCGTATTTGTCACAATATGTGCAGTGGGGCCGTTGACGATAATTATCGCGATTGAAATTATTATTATTTCGATTGAAATTTCCGTTGGAATGATTGAAGTTATTTGACCTTAATTTTCGTTTTTTTTTTTTGGTCTTTTTTCAGGAAAAGCCGTCCAACAGTTTCCTGGAGCGTGTCCTGGTTTATCGCAATGATGACAAGGTCCTTCATTGGAAAAAGTGACTCTAAGATTCCGCGAAAGAAGTGGAGGAGGAGTTGAAGGTTTGGTCAATCGTTTATCAGTCTATTTCTTTTTCGATCCTAATTGTTTTCGCGAAAAGGTCTCCCAACTTTTTGTAATGTTCCTGTCGAACGCGAATTCTGAAATCGAGTGGCAAACCCTTGACGAAACTGTTCATCGCATCGCTCTCCCATTAAGCGCGATGTTCCGGAGTTAATGGACCCCAAACTTCCGTGTCCATTTCCAGAATCGCAAAATGGAGCTCTTTTACTCGACTTATATATTGGATCGCGTTTTCGGTAGCGTATTTCATTATTGCTTCTAAATTTCCACGATATTCATTAACTGATTTTGACGATCCGAACAATAATTTCAGTTAGTCTGTAAATTGTTTAATTGTACAAGAGTTATCGTCTTCGAGGGCCATTTCGGCGTGACCCCTCAATTTATTTTTCTAAAGTGGGAAGAGGTTTAGCTCGTGTTGTGGCCTGAAAAGATCCCGGACTTTTTGACAAGCGCGAATAAATAAATGAATGAATGAATGAATGAATGTTTATTATTATACTAGGGTGATGGCCCACGAGTATAAAAAAAGGAAAGTAGTACAGAGTAAGCTATCAAATCTTAAAAACTAACTAAAACTAAAAGAACAGAGAAAAGAAAAGTGAGAGCAGATTGACGATGAAATAGAAAGAATAAGAGAAAGAAAACGATGAAGCTGTTAAGCAGCACGCAAAAACTCAAATAACGCACATTTGAATGATGCGATGGTCGGCAGATCACGCATCGTCGGTGAAAGCGAATTCCAGAGCCGAGTAGCCGAGACGAGCGCTTATTTCTGATACGCAGTTGTGCGCGCAGCTGGTATACAGAGATCACTTACAGATGCGCGGGTATTAATTGATGCTCCGGAACGTCTAACCAATTGCGCGGCAAGGACGGATGGGACGCGATATTTGATCGCACGATAAACAAAAGCACCCAAAAAGTAGTTACGGCGTTGTGCGATTTTGAGCCATTTGAGCTCCTCATAAAATGGCGTAACGTGCTCATACCTGCGAACGTTGAGGACGAACCGGACGCAAGCATTAAGAGCACGATGGAGACGGGTGTCTTCAACCCCGGTGATGTCAAGAAGTAGGAGGAAGCCATAGTCGAAGATTGGCAAAAATGAGAGCCGCGACAAGTAAGCGACGGAGATCCGCCGTAAGAGCTTGTCTATTGGCCTTGAGCTGGTAGAGAGTTTTATACACTCGGTTGCAGATAGACGTGACTTGTTCGCGGCAGTTCAGAGTTAGGGTAATGAGCAAACCGAGATTCTTTGCAAAATTTACGTAGGGAACGGAGTCGTTGCGCACTTTGATTTGCGGCAGAATTAATTGTCCCAATCTGTCAATAATGCGGGGTGAACCCAGGATCATAGCCTGCGTCTTGGCAGGGTTAAGTCGCAGGATGTTTGAATAAGCCCAGTCGGAGATGCGAGAAACGTCCTCATCAATGAGAGCAACGCATTCGGCGATATGCTCAGCTTCACAGTGTGCGAATATCTGGAGGTCATCTGCGTATTTGACGATGCTGCAGTTTCTCACCCGGTCGTTGAGGTCGGCGGCAAAGATAGAGAACAGCGCTGGGCCTAGTACCGAGCCTTGAGGGACTCCAGAAGTAACGGGTAGCCAGTTGGAGAGGCCACGCGATGTCCAAACGGCTTGATTGCGACCTGTTCGGGAATTAACATTCCCTCGGGACGGGCCTTCGGAGTACTGAAACGCGCGGCATCGATCGAGAGATTTTGGGAGACGAGCGACGGCGCCACGTGATGGGACTCGCTCGTTGCCAACGGTGACATGCGCACTAATTGATTTTCTCTCTCGATCGATGGCTCCGAGCGCCCTTAAGCACATTTTCAGTTACAGTTACAATCCGGTAGAGTTATAATCTATTGTTCTTTGTGGGGTTTCGGACATTTTTGGGTACAAAGACAAGGAAAATACACTACGGGTTATTCACAATTTTTGGGACAACATCTTTTTATATTTCGACGGGTCTCTCGCGAGATATACGCCCTCGCGAGTGCAAGCCTTTGGGCACGTGGTCTTCGCCATTTTCACTCGGGCTTTTCACACCGGGATCGGGACATTTCGGTTTTTCACATCTGGGGAGTTATCAGGCGTTTACCGAGCGGATTTATTATTTGTCGGGACATTCTTTGAAAAACACTTTTCACTGTTATTTTTATAATAAAGACCTTTGTTAATCGCCTTCACTCGCGTGTACCCGTTAGTTAATTTCGATCCCACCAACACCAGATCTCGCACAAAACACGACCTGTAAGGTATGACCAGAACCAACGCAGAGTTGAGCGAGAGAGATTCAGCCGTGCAAGTTTCTCGATTAGCTTCGAATGGTTAACGGTGTCAAACGCTTTGGAGAAGTCAAACAACACGAGTACCGTGACTTCACGAGGATCGATCGCAAGGCGCACGGCATCTACAACTTTAATCAGAGCACCTTGTGTGGAGCCGCCTGCTACAAATACAAATTGATAGGGATCAGTGAGACCAGCGCTTTGTAGATATTGTGTGAGATCAGCTAGTACGATCCTCTCAAGAATTTTCGAGAGCACACAGAGCAGTGAAATCGGTCTAAAATCTGATGGGACGGAGGGATTCTTGTTCTTCGGGATAGGAGTGATATAAGACTTTTTCCACGGTGACGGAAAAACCGAGGACATGAGCGAGCAGTTCAAGATATCCAGAATTAAGGTAGTTCTAACACAAATAAAAAGTAATGCCAATTGCATGAAATTTTGGGAAAAACTAAAAAAGGTATTGAAAAACACTTGTACGAAATTTGAGATTGTTTCACCATACCATTTTCGAGATATCTTTTATTAAAAATTGTCAATTTTGCATACGAGCAATGGTTTATACACTACGAAATTAGCACTTTCGGGATGTTCGGCCACCAAAATGTATGAAGGAGTAATTCCAAATATTTGAAATTTGGCACGAAAGTAGTTTAATGTATAAGAAACAAGATATATTCAACTGCAAATTGTCAACCATACCGTTAAAAAGTTTTTATTATTTAAAAAAGTTGTTTTGAGGCCAAAAGAATGCGATAGTGAACTTGACAACGTCGCTCCATCACGACTGACGTGAATGTGGCAGGGGAAGGGTTATGGTGCAAATCGACGCGGCGCGAAAATGCAAATTTTTTGAAAAGGAAAATACTCCGAGGCTTAATTTCATTGAGTTTTTCATTGAGATTCGAATCGAATAAACAATATCAGCAACAATTATACATTTATAATAAAAATTGTATTCATTCAAATAGTTATTCAAATACATAACAATCACATAAAATGTCGAAGTACATAATTCAATCACGTAAAATGTTCAACAATTTTTTTCAGAACAGTCTTATCTTTGGTTACTTTTTGTGACAAGAATGTGATCAATGACTCTTCTCCGCTTTGGTATGATTGTATCAGTAGCTCGTACGTGATTTCCAGCCGTGCAGTTTTGTGATCATATAAATGGATAGAACGTTTTTCAAAGCTGATAATTGCTTTTTGTTTGATCCAACTTTCAATTTTTGAATAAAATCTTTCAATGACTTGACGATTTTTACAGTATTCTCAAATATATCATCGAAAGTCAAATATTGCTGGATTAAATCTTGGAGAACGACAACATCATACGAAGCTTCATGAAAGTTTCCTACGTATAAATTGCTGTCCAAAAAATCTTCGGCTAATTTGGACAAAGTGAACATTCCTGTGCCTTGACGCTCAGGAAATTTTCGCCTTAACAATTTCAGTGAATCTGCAAATCCATAGATGATTTTGCTGAATTCATTTTCTAAAGAATGATTCACAACTTCTCTTAGTAGGAATGAGATTTCGAATACTACATTATGTGCTACCAGTATGCACGTTTCGCAGATCAGGGTTAGAAAAGAATATAACGATTGAAGAGCCTCAATCATCGTTATCGTCGATACTTTTTTATTATGAAGATAGAGCTCTCCATCGATATTCTGCAACCCATTTACTTTCGATGATTCCTCATCAATAGCTTGAGTTTGATGAATATACACAGAAACTATTTTGTCTTCGGCTGTAGCAGCTATCTGCAAGATATCGGCATTTTTTCCACGACCTGAGGTTTCCAAGTCGAAAATTACAATAGTGACTTTGCTTTTTTCGCCTTCTGGTGTGACCATATTTGAATAGTCTTTTTCGAAACCTATGTTCGATTGATAAGTTAGTCCTTCATTATTCTCGACAGTCTTACGTGGGTTCTCTCTTTTCGGAGCCAAGTCGATTCTTCTCTTTTTTTTCTCGATGGCCAGTGCTTTGTTTGATTTTTGTACTCTGTTGTAGTCAATCGCTTTGCAAGAATTTATGAAATTGCTACAAATCTCCAAATTGAGAGATTTTCCAACATCTATTAAATAGCTGTCACCTTCATTTTTCGTCAGAACTGCACAAGCGACCCGAGTATCGCCTGATGTACTCGTACTGTAACTTTTGTTCTTTGGAAACTTTCTGCTGACAGTATGATTAAACGCCTCATTAGCCTGACTAGATGCAGAAATACAAAACTTGAAAGCGTTGTCAGCGTACGAATTGAAAATCATTTGTAAATCACGATAAAGAATCTCATCTTTAATAATAAATTTTTGTTGGTACAATCCCGAGCTAGTATTACCAACTTTCTTGCACCATCTACCACAATTCTCATGTTTATCGAAGAAATGCTGAGGGATACAACGCATGTTCTCCGCTAATCCTCGACTGTCTCCTTTATTTTAGGCAATGGCGTAACTGAAGCACTTCTTCATGTGGGAAATCAAACCTTTCTTGCGCAAGCTTTTGTGTTTTGACTGGAGACTGTACAGTTTTTTTGATACATTTTTTTTCACGTGGTTCATGTCTGCTAATTTGTAAATGTGGCTCCCATGGTGTGATTTCCTTACAGCAGACACGAGGGAGCTGTCTTCATCACCGACTACTATTTTGACGTTCAGATTTGCTTCTTTCAAAATCGTGCTTTTTGTTAACATTTCTGCACCAGCATCAGCCTCCATGGTTTTTGCGCTGCCTGTAAAACTTTTCCTGCAGTCATGTTTATCCAGAGGTCGGCCTAGATCGCACGAGCGACATTTCCGGTTGCGTGTTCGATAGTCTAATATTTTTTTCGATAGGAAACCGATTATAGCCCCGTAGCCATTGAGACTATCGTAGCTCCTCCCGTTACCCCTCTTCGACCAACCCATGTCGTATGAAACAATAATATTCACTGGAGCACCCAAGGTTTCGTCGAAATTGTTGTTGCCGTCTAGTTCTGCATTAGATGGCACGCCTACGAATTCGTCTCTTACTTCTACAGGCCTGAAAGTAAAATTTCGAAGTCGTCATATAAGGAAAAAATATAACAAAATTGATTGAACTTTGCTTATTTATTTATAACACATTTTTTGTATACATGTAAATCATTTTATCGTACGGTTACATTCAGTTTTAGAAAACATTCCGACAATTATTGAAATATAAAAATTTTTACTAATAATATCATACGCTGACTTCGAAAAAATCGAAGTAAAAAGTTGATTATCAATGAAAAAAATATGAAAAGTCAAACTGTGACAATATCGCCCACTAAATTCGAAAAAATCCAACTAGAAAATTGATTGTAAAAATAAACTAGAAATTATGATGAAAAGTCTTATAAGCAGATCAACCAAAATGCGATTAAATTTGATTATGAAAGAAGCCCTCGCGACAGTTGATTAGAAATTAGTATGTACAAAATAATTTTAGAAATTCAAATTTAGATGCTCGTATGAAGAGAATAGGAAGGTTGGAAGAGATATGGAAAGGTATTTACAACTCTTTATGCAGCTCGTCTAATTTACTGAGCACCAATTTCCTTTCTTCTGCTGCAGCTTTTCTGCAGCTCCGTCTAGCTGCTGCTTTGATAGCCGGACCAACTTCTTTTTCGTATCTTTTGAAGATGGTGTAATTCACTTCAGGAATATCGAAACACATCAGAATTTTATTGAATTCAGTGCACCCGATCCCAGCATTGACTGTACCTAGAAAAGACGAATCGTTTCAATCATTCATCATTCAACTTGGGACAATATTTGCCTTAAAATATATATGCTTACCAAGAACTGCACTGGTTGTAATATCATTGTGAACTTTCCCTGTTAGCTGCGTTTGGATTCCCTCGTTGTGCACCGTATGATGATCGCCTGAGTAAACTTCATTAAGTGCCTCGCACTTTAGGCACTTAATTAAAAATGTGGAATGTAATCCTTCCCTTGTCTCTTGAACCACATTTTTGAACGAAAGTGTGACTTTGCAATTTTTGCACTCCAGATTATTCGCTAAAGCTGATAAATTGACGATGCGATTTCTTTCGCATACGTTCGAAATGTCACGTTTTTCGTCGAACGATTCCTTACGCTTCTCTTTCCAACGCTCGCTCACGGCAACGCTAACTTTTTCTCTTCTGAGCAGCTCTTTCGATCGGATAAATCTCCCTTTCCATCTTTTATCCGACATTTTCAGTTGTGACAGGTGATGTGGCGGAGCGATGTGACACTGACACCCATAACCTCACTTTCGGCACGCATACACGCAGACAAGTGAATCACACGGATATACGCGTAAAGCAACGTTGTCACGATCAAATTTTTAGCTCGGACTACGTGAAACAAATTATTACTAAATTCACTTATTTAAATTGATTTAACATTTACGATTTCCATATCGTCTGAAATGTTCATGTAAGCTGAAAACATTATTTTTACTTGGTTATAAAACTTTTTTTTTTTGAGAATTTTTGCTTCTGTTGTGTTTTGACTCACGTGGTCGAGTTAGAACTTCCTTAAGTAAGACAGTCAACCGGTGCAGTGCCTGAGAAGAAAACCCAAGGGCCGCAGACATGAGAATCAGGAAGAGAGAGATGGTATACAAGTTTTTCAGGAGTAATGTGAGCGAAGAAGAACTGTGACTCATCAAATTCGCGCGTTGTTTGCAGGGTGTCGGGTGGGACACAAGCGGTCGCATTGTATACCGAGCAAAGGTATGTGTTCAACTCATCCGGAGCGATGGCTATTTCAGCGTGCTGCCTGCCGGAGACAACGCCGAGACGTCGGAGTTCCGGCCAAAGATGTTTCGGATCTGAGATGACAGCGAGGCGTTGAGCATAGTAATCCGTTTTCGTCCGCGAGAGTAAGAGTTGCGTGCGATGTCTCAGGGCTTTATAATCCAAGTATACTAGAGCACTTTTCGTACGCCGCCATTTTGCTCGAGCACGGTTGCGCTGACAAATCAAATCACGAAGTTCCGGGGTCATCCAGGGCATTGATGGGCGGCAAAGTACAATCGGACGAAGCGGAGCATGTATGTCTAAAAATCTGTTGAGAGCATTATTAAATTCAGATGCTTTGTTGTTGGGACCCGTTGAGTTGATGACAGAGGACCAGTCGTGCGATACTAGACCCTCAGAAAAGTTCGGATGGCGCAGAATATTCCACTTACGACGGAGGGAGTCACACGGAGGAATCATCTGTGGTCGAACAAAGTCGTAAGTTATACCGATAACGTCGTGGCCGGCTGCAAACGGTAGGGAGATTTGTTCCTGTTCGAAGACTCGATGGAGTCGACGATGCAAAGGTCGAGCCACGTAGAGGATGTAGTAGTGTGATACGTAGGTTCGTATGTTACAACATCTAAGATGTAGCAATTTCAAATTCGGCGAAGGTATGAACTATCCGGATTTATCGAGCAGGAGTTCGCATTCCAATCCCCCATGATGACCTTGACAAGTTGAGGCAAAAAGAAGTTCGATTTTATCCGACCAGGCTATTTTGGGTGGTCTGTATATGACGCCCACGAGCAGTTTCCCACTATTAGCACCATTGACCGTTACAAGAAGATATTCGGGCGCGGGTACGTAAGATGGGGATGCCGATGATGCGATTATGTCAGTTTGGAGTGAGTTGCCCGTATAAATGCACACGCCTCCACCCGCCTTTCCTATCCTGTCCCAACGCGTAAGATTGTACCCTGCTATACTTACAATGTCATCGGAGATATGAGGTTTAAGCCAAGATTCCGAGACAAAGATGATGTCGTGACGATGCTCAGTAAAGTATTGCGAGAATTCAGCATGGCGAGGTAAGATCGATTGGGCAGACGCGAAGTTTCGGGACGGAGCGGGAATCAGTCAATGGCGTAGTTGGTCTCGAGTTGGTCAGCTTCGGCGATACGAATCGCCTGACAATCTGAGCTTTTCTTGACGTAGACGCACCCATCGCGGATCCAGACGTAGCGGTAGCGTTTTTCTTTTGCAACAGTTTTAGCTCGCATATGAAGGGTCCGAAGCTTGGCAGGGAGGAATTCGTTAACGTTAACACGTTGCGTCTCAGGGAATGCATCATTTACTTCTTTCGCGTTGATCGGCCCCTTAGAGCGTTTCGCCGCAATGATGGCGTTACGCAGGTCTGGTGAATTGAGCGTGTGGAAGAGTGAGCGCGGAGCGGTGGTATTCCCGGAGGTGCGCATACGCCTGATCTGTTTGATTTTTTTGTCATCGACGGGAACGCCTAACAGCTGACAGAGTGATTGGACGAGAGTCCGATCGCCGGTGTTCGATTCAGGCAGCCCTGGGATGACAATGTCACTGGCGCATGGCGCTCGTACTCAAGTTGCCGAACCCTGCTCTGGAGTCGTTGGTCGGGAAAAGAAGCGCGAGAGGGTGGGCGTTTTTGCAATTCCTCAACCCGCTGGGAGAGAGCGTTGTAATCCTGAGAAAGCGTAGTTGTGGTCGACTCTATGCTGTCCAGTCGCGTGGAGAACGAATTGAGCTTATCCAGGCAGCCCCGAACATCGGAGCGCAGTTCATCCATCCCGGTCATCTGTTCTTAGATTGCAGTAATGTCATTGATCACGTGATCTAATTTGTCGAGCTTTTCTAGTTTGGATGAAATAGAGGCGACGACCGACGTGAGACTAGCGATTTGTTTAGCCAGAGAGGACGGTGCGTATTCTGAAGGCGTCTCGGAAGACGCGAGACTAGACGTGCTTGCCGAACGTTTGTGACAAGCAAAACAGCTGACCGACTGGTTCGATGTTAATTCGGCCATGGAATTTATGTTGAGCCGGCTCTTGATGCACGCACTGTGAAAGCCATGGTTTTCAATGGAGCAGAGCTGCACAACGTCATGGGCCGCAATAAATTTTTTTGCACAGACCACAGTTAATCGACGGCATTATTCGAGTATTCGCTGAGAGGTGTAAGCACAATAGGCTATAGCAGAGACTCCGGTTAGAGCACACGCACATACACACAGGCACGCTGCGGTGATATCGCTAGTGTCAAGTAGAGTCCGAAGAAAAGAAAGGAAAATCATATGGTGCGACAGAGCAAGATTATGTTCACCGATGTTATATACAAAGATAGCACAGACACCAAAGCGATTAGACCCACGTACACGCAGATGAACCTCAACACAGCTGTTGCCTTACACGCTCGCTAGAATTTAGGGTCTTCACGCTAGGATTTAAAGTTTTCACGCTGAATAAATGATTCGAGTTATCCTTACGTTCGAGATATAATACAGTACGGTTGTTTACAAAATATGCACGCATACATACTATGGGTCGACGATGCGCGACGGAGCGGCGCAGTGTCGCCAAGACTGAAGCGATCACGGCGAAAAGTTCACAAGAAGTTTTTACGAAACGAGTATGCACGGAAACTGCACAACACAGGGTAACGTGTTCACGGCCAGCTAACACGCACAGGTTTTCCCACTCGGTGGTGCACTTTCACGTTTATGCGACGAAAGGTTTGGTAGTAAAAATCGATCGATATTTAGAGCTCACTTTGACACGTCTCACTTTGACAGTAACCAGAGAGAGAGAGAGAGAGAGAGAGAGAGAGAGAGAGAGAGAGAGAGAGAGAGGAGAACGGGAACTTCGTTAAAGAACGGGACCGCTTCTAAAGCGTCCCTATATTTGATGTTCGGTGAATTTATCGGAGGATGATTTTGAGAATATGCTTGGTGTTGATTGTTTGAATTTTCAGGTTTTTGGTTCTTGTTAAATTTGCGAAGGATGCTAGCATGAGGGTCGTAACCGCTTGGTTCTCCCCAGACATCGGAAGTAGTGAACATCGCAGCTCGCGAACTGGACCTATCATTTCTACAATTTTTAATCTCGCCCATTACTTTCTCAAGATTAGCTTGCATGGTTTTGTTTGTAATTTGTTCTGCATTTATGATGTCTAATAAATGTTTTAACCGATCATTTTGTTCCAAACCTCTTTCTTCAATATCTACCCGATCGATTGACCCTTGAAACGATTCGATTTGTTTCTCGACGTTCCTTTTCTCTTCGTCGAGAATCTCTTCCTTTTGCTGTAACCGCATATCTTTCTCGGCCAGCTCTCTATTTTTCAACTCGAATTGTTGGCGCAAAATGCAAAGATCTTCTGACGTTAGTTCCTGTTTCTCTTTTTTATGTTTAAATAAAAAGAGTTGAAATTGAATTTATTGATTTGATCGAATGTATCGAAATTAAAAGAGGTTGAATTTATTTAATCGTTAAATTGATTAGAATTATTAAAAATAATGAAAATATTGCATTTATTTGTTCACCAAATTAATTTGGAAGAATCGAAAAATAACAAAAGATTATAAATTACGGTTATTTGAATTGCAAAACACTCGATGATTCGAGGAATTAACGAGGGTTGTCAAAACTACCGAAAAGATTCAATTAAATAAATTTGAGTTGAAAAAACCCAAAAAAAAACAAAAATTGAAATGATAAAAATTGCGAAAATGCCTTAATTGGATATCAATTTGAATCGAAAAGTCGATGAAATTGAAAAACGATTTGGATTTATGAAAATAATCGAAATTGAATTCAAGTTGAAAAAGAAAAAATCGAAAAAAAATGACGAAATTAAATTAATGAAATTATCAAAAACGATAAGAAATTGAATCGGAAAGGAACCTCGACAAACATAATTTATCGGGACGATGAAATTCTCAAAGTTACCCCAAAAAAAATGAAAATCGAAAAAATGGAATGGAAAGAAATTCGGACACCTGTAACAAAAACTCACAACAGCTATCCCACCGCTGCCACCAAAACATATATAAACCCGTTACGTCGCAGGGTTGAATTCCCGGATTATTATCATTATGAAATGAATAAACTATAACGTTCTTAATTTCAATGTCGACCGCTCGGATTTGAATTGTAAAAAGTGAAAATAAAATAAACGAAATCGATTCTCGATAAAATGTGTCTCTGTTATTTTTCCTTAACCACTTGATGATGATATCGGCAGTAGAAAAAGACGCTCAACTGACTGGCAAGGTAACTCGAAATTCGATAATCGGTAAGAAAGGACCAAGAGCTGCCGATTGACGGAGAAGAAATGTTCTTACGATTTGATGAACGGTAAGGAAGAGAGACAAAATACCGACGATAGGAAGATGCAGAGAACGAGATTTAACCGAGAGATGAACGATCGACGCGTGACAAAAAGAAAGCTATTGTTGTGCCCGTGCAAACCGTCACGTGGGGGCGAATTTGCAAGGACGGATAGTTCGGGATATTGCCAAGGTTGAGTCAATCTCCAACTCAATACTTTCAGTCTTAACTAATAGGTTCATTGAGGATAAATAGTTACAATCGAGGTGTGGCTGCCTCGAGACCAATGACGTGATAATATTTGACCCTTTGAGTATCGGATCGCCAACTGATCCTCTGAGTTCGGATCCTAGACTGATCCTCTGAGTTCGGATCGTAGACTGATCCACTGAGTTCGGATCGCAGACTGATCCTCTGAGTTCGGATCGCAGACTGCTTGATTTGGGCGTTGCTTTCCCTTTTTATAAAGTTAGGGTTGTGGATTCGTATTGCGAAATGTGATCGTCAGCATTTGTTGGGGCCTCCCACGACGCGTGAGCTCGAGGTTCACTCAACTTTGATGAGGAATGTGCATGATTTTCACTTAAAAGGTCGGTAGCCTGTTTCCTGAAAATCGGTTCGTGGTTTACAGAATTTGGTTGCGCTCAGGGCACAACACTATGATCTATTCGCAATACACGGGGAAACGACGTGTAGATTTATTTTGGATCTCGCGTTTAGAAGGGTGAGATTTCCCCCTCCAGGACCGAAACCCGTGTCGATGAGATTTGTCACTTGGTGACGAAATAAAATGAATTTTACTTAATTTGGAAAAACATGGAGCTAATCCAGAGTAATAATCTCGATCCCGTCTGGTGAAGAAGATCTCGATAATGTCGACGCCTCGGAGATGTCCTCACCCTCCGGATGATATTCCTCCGTAAAAGCGTTATGGATTGTACCAACGATGCGACCCAACGAATCAGGAGAAAACGGATCCAAGATGACGATGGTTTTCGACAAAATGACGTCCGAAATAATGCGAAATTTTGGACGACAGATAGCAAAGTCGGATGCTGACGTATCGACACACGATTGGTTATCGAAATATTGCACGACAGCTAACGTCAAATCTGGTTTATTGTTTTCTCGTTTCTGGCCAGGTTTCAAACACTGACGCGCGATTGCTCGACGGATTTGAAATTCAACTCCACCGCGTCTTCTCGGCATATTGAAACTGACACATGATGTTTGAATATTATTATTTGAATTCCCTCAGAAAAGAAAAGAAATAAATATTAAATAAATCAGTTGGAAAAATGAGAGATAAGATTGACGTGCTTGAGAATCAGCGCGGTCGAGGATAAAATCGCAAAAAATGAATTTGAACTAACGTGCTTGAGAATCAGCACGGATTAATTGGAAAAGGAGGGAAAATGGACAGGAATCAACGTGCTTGAGAATCAACACGGTCGATAGGAGAGGGAGGAAAGAAAAATCCAAGTCAACGTGCTTGAGAATCAGCACAACCGACAAAAAAAGAGAATGGGATAATTCGAATAAACGTGCTTGAGAATCAGCACAAATTATTGCAAATTGTTTAGGTTTTCAGGTGAAATTAAGGAAGAATTGCGGTGCTCGGGAATCAGCACGCACAGGGTGGGAAAGAAATGACGGGTTGGAAATGAAAAAGGAATTGACGTGCTTGAGAATCAGCACGGTGAGTGGACTCAGGTAAAAGAGAGATCCGACGTGCCGGTGTAGAGAAAAGCACGGAAGGATTAAGTAAAAACCGAAGATTCGGTCAGACTAATCAATTTTGAGGAAATTCAAATAAAAATGAATAAAATTATTTAATTATTATCAAGATGGAAACACTAATTACACCGGTACACAAAAACAAATTAGTGTGATGTGCATTCCCCCGGACCTACCTATGGTTATGTATTTCGACTCGCAGAATCCGAATTTGAAGTCAGTTTGACCGATATACCTCCTAGATTTCGAGAAACCTTCAAAAAACCGTAAGAAATAGCAAAAATCGACAATAAAAGAGTTTTGGCAGTTAAATAAATTTTGTGGAACTCGACCGCGTATGATTTCCATATTTTTTGATCCGCTGAATTTGAATTTAAAATTTGCTTAGCCTGTAAGCCCTTCAAAATATAAGTAAACTGCAAAAAACCGAGGAAACAGCGAAAATTTGCAGTTATTATGATGACAGAATTATTTCGATCAATTCAAGTATGCTTTCATGTATTTTGACCCGAAGAAACTGAATCCGAAGTTTTTATAGCCCATAAACCTTGTGAGAGTTGAAAAAGAGGAGAATTCAATGATCTAGTACGAGACTTAGCATTACCGAAAGATGGAGCTGAATTACTAGCGTCAAGGCTGAAAGAAAAAAAATTGTTGGCCAAAGGTGTATCAGTTTCCTTCTATCGAAATAGGGAAAAGAATTTCCGGAAATTTTTCATGAGCGACGATCATAATTCAGTGGTATACTGTTTGGATGTTAAAGTTTTGATCGATGAATTAAAACCGAACACGTATAGGGACGATGAGTGGAGACTTTTTATTGATTCATCAAAACGAAGTCTTAAAGATGTCTTGCTTCATAATGGAAATACATTTGCGCCAATTCCAATGGCTCATTCGACTAAACTGAAATAAACTCACGAAAATTTACAGATTGTATTAGACAAAATAAAATATTCAGAGCATAATTCGAAAATTTGTGGAGATCTCAAAATTGCAACATTTTTTTTAGGTCAGCAATAAGGATTCACGAAATATTCCTGCTACTCAAGTTTGTTTGATACCAGAGACAGAAAAAATCACTATGTTAGGAAAGAGTGGCCAGCAAGAGCAAGATTGAAACCAGGCACCCACAATGTTATACGACCATCATTGATTGAGCCTTCCAAATATTTGCTACCATCATTACATATCAAGTTGGGTCTCATAAAACAGTACGTAAAAGAGAGTAGCGTGGGTAAGCTTCAAAAACGTGGTATGTTAAGATGATGGCAGATTTTTGCGGGACGGTGAAAAGAGAAGTACCTGAAGAAAATCGGAAGCAAAAGAGGAGTCCGCTGCGTAGATCGTTTGAAGATAAAAGAGTTCGGTACAAACGAAGGAAAGATTAGAATTCATGAAAATCATGCCCTACGTTGTTACTAATTTTTTTTTACAAGGTTCAAAACGTTTGACATTAAAATATACGGAAAACATGAAATCGTGTTCAATCATTTTTTTTCTATTTATGATGGCAATTTTTTCCAATTTTTCAAGTCTCACAAGGTTTATGGGCTATAAAAACTTTGGATTTAGTATAAGCGGGTCGAAGTCCATAGAAGTCATACATGAATTGGATCAAAAAAAAATTATCATCATAATAACTGCAAATTTTCGCTGTTTTTCTCGGTTTTTTGCAATTCACTCGTATTTCAAAGGGCTTACAGGCTAAGCAAACTTCGGATAAACATTTAGCGGATCGAATAACACGAAAATCATGCCTGGTCGAGATCCACAAAATTTTGTTTACTGCCAAAGTTTTTTTATTGTCGATTTTTGCAATTTTTTACGGTTTTTTTGAAGTTTTCTCGAAATCTAGGAGGTATATTGGCCAAACTGACTTCAAATTCGGATTCTGCGGGTCGGAATACATGACCATAGATAGGTTCGGTCAAATGCACATCACACTAATTTTGTTTTGTGTGCCGGTGTTATGAGACGAGTGTTTTTTGAATAAACGCGAGAATATTGCGATGAATTGAATTTTGAATCACGAGATAGAAAATGAAGAAAAATTATACAAACACTCTTGAGCCAGGTTAGCTCAAGGACAACGATTGAGTTTGAATTCACTAAATATTCAAACGAACGACAAAATGGCGATAAAATTACGAAACGCAAACAGTGTTTTAAAGATGATTAACAAATAAATTATTTAAAAACACTGTCACAAGATTTTCCCGGCTCTGGGAACTCTGTCCCTTTGAAGCCTCTCCTTACCGTCCTTCCGGGTGGCCCTGGCACGGCCGGAGCGAGCTGGGCGCCAGGTACGAGAGTACCGCCGGCTATGCCGACTTCTAATTCGCTCGCTCCAACCCAGGTGTGCAGGTCAAGGCACCTGGAGGACCTGAGAGCTCCGGATGGTCCGACTACTCAGCTCATCTGAGATACTCGATGGTAGAGGGGCTGGATCGGGGCGAGAGTAACCAACATAACGAAAACGCAAACAAATGACACGCTCACGAATTTATGAAGTATGATGAGTAATTTATTTAAAACAGAAAGCAAAGTGGAGTGAATTTATATGAAGTATTTGGACGCGCGTCCGCCGACAGTACGGACGAGTTGAATAACGGAACGCCGCGATAACGGGGGCGTTAGCGTGTGCGGCACTAACGCAGGTAGTAGGTAGGGACTCAGGTAACTAAAGCTCGAGGGCAGGTAGTTTGGGCAACCTACACACAATCGGACGCATACAATCGGAGCAAGCTCCGAGAGGCTGCGTCACTAGCGGGGCAGAGTCCAGGGAATTAGGTAGCTAAGGGCCCGAAGGCAGGTATTTAGGCAACCTAGCGGAGGTATATATCCAATTCCCTCAGGTAATGACAAGATCACAGAGGGCGCACGGTGGCGCGGGTGATTCGCAATCTTAGGCAACGCAGGCCGAAAGGCAGGTAAGTAAACGACATAAGCGATCGCGAAGACCGAGGAACGACGGCAAAAAAAAATATCAATCACAATAAAATCCGAAGGAAATAATCATCTCGAAATACAATACTCCGCTAATCGCGTCGAAAACGCGCGACGAATAACGAAACAAAAGAGAATTGGCGATAAATACGCGGACGGACGGTGACTCGGGCGAGAGAGAGATAGAACGAATACAAAGCAGCGCGGGCCGCATGCGGCCGGCATTGAGCGAACTACGCAGCACAAAATTGAAATCGTATGACGGGAGCACTCGGAAATTTGCTCGACGTCGTAAATTCGATAACACAATTTTCACGTAAGATAAAAGAAAAAGACAAGAAAAATGACAGAACCGTAGCTGCGGAAGTGAGGCAAAACTAAGATAATTAGGGCGAGTCGCCGAAGGGACTCGGCGGGTTTCTTGGGCAAACAAAGCAACACGTACGAGGTACCGAGAGGGTGAGAGCCGCAATCTCGCTCAACCACGACTTCCGATCCCCTCGATGTCAAAAAAAAAAGAAAAACGGGTGCACTCAATGCACCCGAAACACTATGACACGGAAAAGAATCCAAGGTCCCACCGAGTCGCGAGGGAAAAAGAACGGAACGGGCTTACCGAGGCACGAGTTCTCTGGGCACGTGGCAGGACGCTGGGGATCGTCGATCTCCTGACGCAAGACTCGCCAGTAAGACTCGCAGAACAAGACTAATTGCTTTCGTGCCGCGGCAAGGCTCCGTGCTCCCGGTTTTCCCCCACCGTTCTAATTCGCAGGGAGCGCTCTCTCGCGTATTTCGCGAATCGACTAACTTCCGCTCCTCGTGTTTCGGTGTCGTGCGCGGGACTTTCCAACAGGGATCTCCGCTCGGATTCCGCCCTCCGATAATTTGCCGAGCCTGCAGGAGGTTTTCCTCCAGGAGGCGAAGGGGAGGCCTCCCTCACGACCCTCGGCGTCCCTTTGCGTCGTGGTGGGCCCACAATGCCAACAGCGAATCACCTCCGCTCCGGGAACACCCCAAGCCCCACTGGACGAGGCACCGTTGCACACGGACTGCAACTCCTGCAGTCGCGGCGGCGAACGATGCAACTCTCGGTTGCGACGGCGAAAAAGCCACGGAAGGCGTTCAGACGCGGCCTAATTTCGACGTGTGCTTTCGATCGTTCGCTCCGCCGAGCCGAGATGACGAGGGCTCGACGGCTAGGTGGGCGGTTTCCTTGCCGGAATCCTGATAAGCGTGACTCTATGATGTCGGTCGCTTTCCGCTCTGCAAGGGACACCGGACGCCAGGAGCGGAAAATGCTCGCTCGCCACTGATAAAAATGAAAGTTGTTCTCTCGCCCGTCACCCTCCATTTCGCGGGCAATTTCTAGGCAACTTAAGGTAGGCAATTAGACGTTTCGCAGGTATTTTTTAGGCAACTCAAGGTAGGGAATTAGGCATTCCGCAGGTAATTTTTAGGCAACTTAAGGTAGGCAATTAGGCTTCGAGATGCAGGTACTCAGGCAGGTACGTATACGGTAGGTAAGGCGTTTGCGACGGTCGATAAGGCAACTTATAACTAACGTCGAGGAGTCTGATCGGCGGGCCGCCGACGAGTCGCGTTGTGTCGTCAAAAGGACCGTAAATCTGGTCCAATGGTCGACCACGATTCGTGCGGGTGGCGGTAAATGTCACGTCACGACACTTAATCACCTTTTAACACTTAATCACCAACAGAATTGATTTACAATTCGAACAGAAAACTTGAAAAAATTGATTGAAGATGGACTTGTCGATTTTCAGACGCACAGCGGGAATATCCGATCACTCTGGACGTCGGAGTTGGACTGGCTGCCTCTTGATGAGGATCGAGGACTCTGAAATTGCGAAGATGCTAAAATGTTCGATTTTTGGAAGCGCGGCGGATGTATCCGAACACTACGAACGTCGAAGGGCGACTGGCTATCCGTTGATGAGACTCGAGAACTGTCGGCGTCCGCGCGGTCCTCCACTTTTATAGACGACCCCCCCAACCCGTCTAAGATGCCGCACTGGGCGGCATTCGCGCGCGTACCACGAATGTTAGGATACTGCAGCAGAATATGCGTAGGTCGGCTGTGATTTCAGGTGAGGTTCGTGAGCTCGTCGGTCAAAAGCGACTGGACGTCCTGTTATTGCAGGAACCACACACGCACGAATGCAAGGCCAGCGCTACAACTCCTGTGGACTAGGGATCAGCATGCGAATTGCCGCTGTGCGCTCGGAAAAACCCTGGGCGGCGGTAGCGGTTTGTAACCCGTCATTTCAAATGACATTCATCACGCAGCTCAGCACCGCCCACTGTGCATGTGCGGATGTGTTGACACCCGGCCTCTCGTTCTACGTAGTCCCTCACTATTTTCAGTGCAGAGATGGAATCGGGGGGCACCTCAGGCATCTCGAGACGGTGCTTCGTTCACTGAGGGAGCAGAGAGTATTAGTGGCGATAGACGCCAACTCCAGGTCACCCATGTGGGGCCCCCGAAGGGCTGATCAGCGGGGGGTTCAACTAGAAAATCTGATTCGGGCGTTCAGCTTCGATGTTATAAATGATGTCCAACAGCCGCCCACGTACTGGACGGCCAGAGGCTCGTCTTTCATCGATGTGACCTTGGTTTCTCCTCCGCTACCCTCTCCCTACCCCCACGCCCATCCTTATCCTTGTCGATATCTTAGACTGTGTCTGTGCGGGACACGAGAGCAGGCCATCCCGAGGTTCCCCGTGAGTGGGCGGAGGGGTGTCCGTGTGGCATCCCACGGGAAGCTAAGCAAACGCTCCTCCGCGTAGCCAAAGTTCTATTTTCGCTGAAATGCCAGCGGAGGTCCATGGATTTTTCCAAGCCCGCTCCGGGCTAGTGAATTTCGACGGGAAGTGGATAGTAGCACGTAGCCTATACCTGTTCAGGCGAGGTCGCACAGGTCGGTCTGTCTTCGGACAGAAAGCCTTCACATTAAATGTCTCCCGTTGTGCTGCGTCAGCATTTCTCATGCGGTAGGTCAGGAAACGCGCGTACTCTGAGCGGCAGCCATGCTTTCTCAACAGCTGATCGTTCAAAATATACGTAGAGGACGATTCATAATTCGAGAGACTTTTGTTCGTTTCAAAATTCATTGATTATTATTATTATGTTATGATTAACGGTTTCTCTTTCAGGTTAACTTTGTAACGTTTATCTAGCGATATAATTTGTATATTTGAGCAGGATAATTTTTGAATAATTTTTCAAACTCAGGAAATTTCCAGGACGTTACACGGTCTTTTTTCAGCAAAAATCGTCGAAATCAACCATTTTCCACCAAGTTCGATCGAGAATTCCGACTTTCAGACGAAATTTGACGACGAACTTTGATTTTCGTCGAACATTTCCGAATTGAAGCACGATTCCACGGTTTTTGCTCCTAAACGCTGGAAAATCAATAAACGCTCATTATTTAGCGAAAGTCGTCATAATCAACCATTTTCCATCAAGTCGATCGAGAATTCCGACTTTTGGACAAAATTTGACGACGAACTTTGATTCTCGTCAAAAATTTCCGAATCGAAGCACGCTTTCACCGTTTTTGCTCCAAAACGCTGGAAAATCGATAAACGCTCAGCTTTCAGCGAAAGTCGTCGAAATAAACCATTTTTCACCAAGTCGATCGAGAGTTCCCACTTTTGGACAAAATTTGACGACGAACTTTGATTCTCGTCAAAAATTTCCGAATCGAAGCACGATTTCACCGTTTTTGCTCCGAAACGCTCGAAAATCGATACAACGCTCATTTTTCATCGAAAATCGACGAAATTAACCATTTTTCACGAACTCGATCGAGAATTTCGACTTCTAAACGAAATTTGACGACGAACCTTGATTTCCGTCAAAAATATCCGAATCGAAGCACGATTTCATGGTTTTTGCTCCAAAACGCTCGAAAATCGAGAGAACACTCATTTTTACGCGAAAATCGTCGAAATCAACCATTTTCCACCAAGTTGATCGAGAATTCCGACTTTCAGACGAAATTTGACGACGAACTTTGATTTTCGTCAAACATTTCCGAATTGAAGCACGATTCCACGGTTTTTGCTCCAAAACGCTCGAAATTCGAGAGAACGCTCAATTTTCATCGAAAATCGTCGAAATCAACCATTTTCCACCAACTCGATAGAGAAATCCGATTTTTAGACGAATTTTACGACGAGCTTTGATATTCGTCGAAAATTTCTGAATCGGAGCACGTTTTCGCCGTTTTCGTTCCAAAACGCTCGAGAATCGATAAAACGCTCATTTTCCAGCGAAAATAGTCGAAATCAACTGTTACGTCCTGGGATCTCCTGAGTGCCTAACTTGTTGCGTAATCCTGAAACTTAAAAACGAAAATTCATGCAAAAATTATCCCGCTCAAATATTCGAATTATATCGTTAAAAAGACGTTGCAATATTAATCTGAAAGAAAAATCGTTAATTATAACATATTAATATCAATAAATGAAAAGGACAATGAATTTCGAAAGAAATAATAGTGTCTCAACTTATGTAACATCCTATCCGAATGTTTTGAACGATCAGCTGTCGAGCAAGCATCACCGTCGCTCAGCGTACGCACGTACGCATAAGAAGTGCTGACGCAGCACAACATGAGATAGAGTCCTCAGATGGACTAAATTTCATGACCTTCCAAATTTGCAATAACAACAATCTTCTTTGCATATTCAGAACTGTTATAAGAAACCATTTGATTCGAATAGTCACACGACTACTTATCCATAATTTTTTAAATAAACAAATTCGGAATTCCATTAACAAACAGTTATTAAGTTACAGCTACGAGAGTAGGCACAAACGATTCGTCTTGGACAACCCTTTTTTTGAACCGTTACTCGATATGACCCGATCATTCGGTATAAGAGTAATTCAAGTGGAAAAACCCGCGAAAAAACCACGGAAAAATCATGTAACAATTTGAATTAAGACTTATTTTACTTGATCCGCTACATATCGTCACAAAACGTCGAGGAGTAAAATGAAACTCCGATTCAAGCTTTTATTCGCATAGTGTTAGTTAATATGATAAACAATAAGTTATCAAACACGTTTTCCTACACACATTCATGTTTTCATTATAAAAAAGTTAATTCTTGATAAAAAAAAAACATCAAGTACATGTTACTGGACGATGAAAACTTCTGGGATAATCAATGAGCACAATTTAACAATAAATAAATAATGTTTACACATATTTTCATAAGTTACATATATATTTGCGTTATAAAAGGATTCAATCACATTCAAAACACTTTAAATCATTGTTGTTAAAGAAATGGATTATTTTCATGAATGTTGATTAATGAATGTTATATTTACGTAATTTACGCCAATGGGGTTTTCAAAATCTCGCGTAAGACAAATAAACAGGATAACGCGTCCTGCACGTGGGTCCTCGAATTTCTCCGGAGAGATGCACTTCGCTCAAGTGTCCAAAAATGCTGCGACATAACCTGTAAGAATAAGTCGTAAATTTCAGAACAAGGAAATCCTTTTTTTGCAGGGTCAGCTGGGGAATGTCACGCGAAACCTTTCCCGCTGATGGCGCGTCTCCGCGATCACAGTACAGTCCGTCGAGAATACTAACTATCAAAATTATTGAGTTCTCAAATTTATAATCAATAATTATTTTTTAATTGTTTAATTCCCAACGCACATTTATCCAATTTTCATATTCGATCTCGTAATTCAAAAACCGTCACTCTGAACCCTCACATGACTATATTAACTAAAATAAACAATAAAATAACAATACCATCAAAATTGTCGTAGCGCCATGGAAAAACGTCCTGGTCCCGTGAAATCCAACGCCGCATCTCATGAAAATAAAAGAAAAGACGAACATTGTCAATGAATACCTGAAATAGTTAAAATAATTGTTAATTAAATAAACTACGACTTACCAAGAAGAATTAACTATGTTAAACAGCATCCCGATCTATGTTGAGCTCGTACTTGCAAAAACCTGTAGAGAAAAACATTCAAGAATAAGATAAATGTTATAAACAATAAACTAAAAATAAAACTTACCGAAAAACGAAGTGCATCGATCTATCCTAACCTGAAAATGAGAAAATAAATATTTTTTATATTTATTTCAATTCCCTCGTATACCCTTGCGGGTTTTTGCGATCCCATTCTCAACACTTCCCCACTACACTGTTTCCAAGTTCCTGAGTTCCTCCCTAGAGTGTTGCCCACAGCCACTTATTCCTAATGCACATCTGTATCGCATTCGCACGAGGGCCAAGAGGAACTGTGGAGAACCTTGGCCGATACAGGCTGCTATATTTTCACTGAGTTTCAGTTGGTTAGCACCATAAGAATCTCAGTGGAAACTGCCTCCCGCTCAGCGATTGAGCGCCAGCCGATGCATGGCTAAGCGGTCACCCAACCGAAGTCATTGCTGCTTAACTTCAATGATCGCCGGAGCCATGCACCGACTGCGTACCCATCGCTGTCGATTGAGAAAATGAATATCAATAGAATAGTTAAATGTCTATTCGATGATTAATTATTAAATATTAATTATTTATTAATAAATATGGAATAAATATTGTTATTATCCGTTCTACCTCATTAGTTAATCATAGCAAATGTTGTAATGTTATTGATTAGTTAATATTATTAATTAATCAATAATTATTCCATGGAAATATAATTGTATTATGTAAGAAAATAATATATGAAAAATACTTTCGTGCGACGCCGAGTCAGTAGATGTCACCCGGCGCAACGGCCCAGCGTGTCAGTGACATGCGCACACCACCATCGTTGGAGCGTCTTAGTGGGGTCGCCTATAAAAGTGGGGGACCGCGCGAAGGCCGCTAGTTCTCGAACCTCTCCACAGACTGCCAGTTGAACTCCAGCCGTTCGGGTGTTCAGATATTCCCACAGCGCGTCTGAAAAGCGAAAAAAATTTCATCATCATAAATTCAGTTCTCGAATCTCTCCACGGAATGCTAGTCGCCCTCCGATGTTCGTAGAGTTCGGATACATCCGTCGCACTTCTGAAAATCGACAAGTCCATTTTGAAATCATTTTTCAACTTATTTTCTTTTGAGTTGTGAATCAATTCTTGTTCTTGTGAGTTGTAAACCAACCGTTGTTATCTGTGTATTTCCACGATTAAATTATTTTGTGAAAAATATAAAAAGTGTTTCGAAAGGTGATTGAGTATTTTCAATCATTTATTAATTTGATAATCATCTTTAAAATAGTGTTCGCGTTTCATAATTTTCTCGCGATCTTGTCGTTCGTTTGAATATTCAATAAATTCAAATTCAATGGTTGTCCTTGAGCTAACCGGGCTCAAGAGTGTTTATTTCGTTTTTTTCAATTTTATCTCGCGATTAAAAAAAAAAAATCAGATTCATCGCAATTTTCTCGCATTTATTCAAGAAAGGCTCATTTAATAATTATTTATTCCATCTCGAGAATAACTAAATAATTTTATTCATATTTATTTAAATTTTCCTCAAATTAATTTGGTTGACCGAATCTTCGGTTTCTCACTTGGTCGTTCCATGCCTTTTTGTCTACACCGGCACGTCGGATCGCTCTTTTACTTGGTTCCATTGACCGTGCTGATTCTCAAACACCACGATTTTCCCTTAATTTTTCCTGAAAACCTCATCAATTCGCAATAATTTGTGCTGATTCTCAAGCACGTTTATTCGAATTATTCCATTCTCTCTCCTTGTCGGTTGTGCTGATTCTCAAGCACGTTGACTCGGAATTATCTTTCCTACCTCTCCTATCGACCTTGCTGATTCCTAAGCACGTTTATTCCGGTCCATTTTCCCTCCTCTTCGGATTAAACCGTGCAGATTCTCAAGCGCGTCAGTTCAAATCCATTTTTCCGATTTTATCCTCGACCGTGCTGATTCTCAAGCACGTCAAATCTCATTTCTCGTTTTCCAACCGATTTATTTCACATCTCTTTCTTTTTTTTTCTGAGGAAATTAATATAATAATATGGGATATGTTTTCTGTTCCTGGTGGTGTTGGAATGGACGCGCATTAATAACGTTAGGGAAGGAAGGATAGTGAAATGAAACTTTATTAAAGTTAAGGTTAAATAAATGTGAAACAATTAACTTTCTTAATATCACAACGCGTCTTGTTCGATCTCTTAATCAACGGTTCGTCTACGGCTTTTTGCCCTCATCTTTTGTGCTCGACTTTCCGTACGCGACTCTTTCGCTCGATTTCGCGTACTCATCTTTCGTGAACGACTCTCTCGAACGACTCGTGGACTACTACTGTCTTACGCGTAACGCATTGTCTCTAACTGGAAATGGTCACACGCGCTCCCGCGGTGATCGCCAAAAACGCTCAATCGACCGTGGCGCTATCAGCTGCTGTTGAAGTTTGCTTCGGGCTCTCATGCTCCCCGATTTTCTGAACGAGATAGCGATCGTTGGGTAACACGCGACTGATCTCGTATGGACCAAGAAATTTCGGCCCAAATTTTAGCCCTGGACCCTGCTGCGTCCTGTTGATGGCGACCAAGTCTCCTTCCTTGTACGTTCTCGCCTTCTTTCGTTTTTTGTCGTAACTCTTTCGATTTTCTTCTTGGATCATTTGAACTCGTTCCTTCACCTGGCATTGTATCTCGTCGCGCTCTTCTTCGAATATCGTGATAAACTCTTTTTCCACCATTTCTCGGAGTGAAACATCCCCCGTGACCGTGGAAGTACTCCGAACATCTCTTGGAAAGGCGTGGATCCGATGCTGCGATGGAAAAACGTATTCAGATACTGCTGCATTAGGCTTAAGTATCGGAACCATTCTCCTACTTTTGGTGCTGACAACTTCGAGATCAGAGAAATTAAGGTGCGATTAACTCTCTCGACCTGACCATTTGCTCTGGGTATTCCTGTCGTCGTTGAAACATGTTGAATCTCTTCTTTTTCGCAGTAATTTTCAAACTCTTTCGCGGTAAGTGCGGTACCGCGATCGGATATTATTCGACGGGGATTGCCAAAAACTGCAGCTTGCTTGCTCGAGCGATCGATAACTTCGAACGCTGTCGTGGATTTCATAGCGTAAAGCCAAACGAACTTCGTGAATCCATCAATGACGACCAAAATACTCTTCCTCGTTGATGGCAAAGGGCCGAGGTGGTCAATGTGGAAAGTATCTAATGGTGTGATCTGTTTCGCGATAGCGTTGACATAACCCTCTTGTTTTCCCTGCCCACGCTCTGCTACGATGCAATCGACGCAATTTCGTATAATCTTTTCGAGTTTTTCGCGCAATCCTGGGATCCAGTAATCTTTTGTCAAAATCGCTTCCGTCTTGGCTACTGAAAAGTGTCCCTTTTCGTGCGCACGATTGATAATGGTCGAACACAATGATCGAGGAACCATCAAACGTATGTCGTCGTCAATTTCTTTAAAGAGAATTCTACCACGTATGACGTAACCCGTCTTCGCTTCGTTCTCGACGTCTGCGATGATTTTCTTCAATTCCTCGTCTTCACGTTGTGCTTTCTTCAGTCTCGATGCTAAACCACCTTCGCGTTCGTCGATCAGTAGACAAGTAGGTAACGGATTCCTACTAAAAGCGTCAACGTGCGTCATGTTTCGTCCTGGGCGATGTTCGATTTTGTAATTAAAATTTTCTAAGTAAAAAGCCCACCGTGCTATACGCGAACAAATGTCTTTCTTTTTCATTGTAAGCGCAAACGCGCGACAATCTGTTACAATCTTGAATTCTATCCCTAACAGATAAACTCTAAACTTTTTCAGAGATTCCACGATCGCTAAACATTCGAGTTTGAAACTGAAATATTTTTCCTCGGCTGCGATCGTTTTTCCGCTCGCGAAATACACTGGGTGCTATTTGTCGTCGTCTGGGTTCTTTCGAATTAATACCGCGGCGTAACCGTGTTTTGACGCGTCTGTATGTAATTCGGTCTCAGCGTTCGTCTTATACAAATTCAAAACTAGGCGAGTTGTCAACGCGATCTTTAAATTCTTAAAAGCATTTCTTTCTTCGTCTTCGAATCAGAATTCTCTCCCAGCTCTCGAAAGATTTGTCAGTGGACGAGCAATCAAAGAATATTTAGGAATAAATTTTCGAAAATAACCCGTGAGCCCCAAGAACGATTGAACTCGTTTGACGCTTATTAATGCCGGAAATTTACGCACGGCTTCCGTCTTTCCCTCTGATGGTCGTACTTGCCCTTGACTAATCACGTGACCCAAAAATTCTACCTCGCGCTGCAAAAAATTACATTTTGACCATTTAAAAATCAAACCCGCTTCGCTTGCAACTCGGAACACGCCTTCGAGATTCTCGATCCCGCTCGCATCGCCTGTGGACGGAACAATCAAATCCTCCATGTACGTTGGTACAACGCGCTCTTTTATCAGTTCCCGGAAAACAGCGTTAATGAATTTGTGAAAAACTGCTGGTGAAGTGCAAAGTCCGAAGGGAACTTTACAAAATTCATATTCTCCGTCGGGGACAATAAACGATGTGTATTTTCTGCTTGACTTTCCAACTTGAACGCGGAAAAATCCATTTCGTAAATCTAATGTCGTAAAAACTTTCGCGCCTTGTAACAGATCAAGCTGATTTTCGATGAGTGGGAGGGGGTAACGATCTTCAATAATCTTTTGGTTTAACAATCGATAATCAATGCATAAACAACTCGAGCCATCTTTTTTCTCAACTACGACAATCGGACTAGCGTAATCGGAACGCGATTCGCGCACGATGCTGTCCGTCATCCACTATTGTATTTGTTCGTTTACCTCGCGCTTATCTGCTTCGCCAAGCCTGCGCGCTCCCTGATATATCGGTACATCGTCTTTCAAAACAATCGTCATGCTCACACCCACTTCGTGTTGTCTTTTCGGCTTGTACTCTTTAATCATACTCGCAATAGTCGCTCGATTTTCGCGCACACAAATATTTGACAAATCAGCCCTGTCGCTGTCATTCGACTCTATCGCTTGAATGCACAAAATCTCAGGCGCACTCACACTCTCGTCGTTCACATCTTCTAGCGGTTCAATCTTACAAATTCCGGGTGATCGGAAAAGTTTCACGCCATCGAGAAAATCGGTACTTGTATAAATAAAGATGCGCTAACAGCTTCACCTACACACCCATGAGTGAAGAAGAATTGAATGGGAGGCGATGGTTCGCAATTTTCTATTTATTTGCGATAATAACGATGGGTTATAAATATTTACAATTTTTATGTTTTGTCGTGGTTGATTGTCGGTTCAAGTGTCTGTTCGATTGTCGTGAGTGTGATTGCTGAGAGGCTGATCGCGTATTCTCGCAACACGAGGTTTGCACAATGGCGAAGATTGACCGGTGAGATCGCCGTCGATCCACCGAACGGTAATTATGATCGCGATCCTGTGATTGTCGAGTAAGGCGTTTGGGGCTCTGGCGTCGCAATCCGGAACAGTACCGATCAGTAGTTTGTGGTCTAGCAAATCTTTTTTGACCACGTACAACCGAACCTCGTAATCATGATCGTCAACTTTCATTGTCGCGTCAAAGAAACCGACCGTCTTATTTACTTCTTTCGCGACGCTACGAAACGGCGTCGGTTCACCTACGAGTTTTGGTTTGCTCAACTCAACGTACTGATCTTCTCGAATAATCGTAATATCGCTCGCAATGTCGATAATCGCATCTACAATCATTTCATTCACTTCAACACGGTTCGCTTGCTCTTTGTTTTTCGTCGATGCGTCTGCTGTACGCACGTCTTTTTCGTCTCACTCACGCCGGGACATGCCGCCGCGATATGTCCAAATTTCACGCACTTGAAACATTTGCGACCCAATTCTTTCGACGAACACTTTGGGCTTACGTGATCTCGTTCACCGCAATTAAAACAACGCTGTGTAACAACTCGATCTTTTTTGTTGACACTTGACACTGTTTCGCGTTTTTTGCTCGATCGGTTCGAATCAATTTTCACCGGTGTCTTCGTCGCATTTTGTTTGTTTTCACTTTTTGCCGCACTTCTCGTGGGGTTTTCGAAATCTCTTCGAAGGACTGGAGGAGCCTGGTTTCGTCGTGAATCCGGGAATACACGCGGCGTCGCGCAAGTTCGAATCGGGAATACCGTCAACGATGTATTGCAATATTTCGTCTTCCCACAATTCCAACTTGTTCGCGAGGATTGTTTTCTCGTGTGCGTAATCGTTGAAAGTCTCCGTCTTCTTCCAGGTACGCTCCTCAAAGCGTCGTCTTGCAGCAATTCTGTTCGAGCGTTGGAGAAACATTCCGCGTAGCTCGCGCAACAGTTGGTTCGTCGTCATTTGTATGTGTTCGGGCTTAGAGTCATTCATGTTATCTTCATTTTTTACATTCCAAATCCGAACGGTCGACATTGTGATAAAGAACGTTATAGTTTATTTATTTCATTATAATGATAATCCGGGAATTCAACCCTGCGACGTAACATCGACTTCTGGACGAAATTTGACGACGAACTTTGATTTTCGTCGAAAATTTCCGAATCGGAGCACGATTTCACCGTTTTCGCTCCGAAACTATCCGAATAAACTATAACGTTCTTTATTACCATGTCGACCGCTCAGATTTGAAATCTCAAAAGTGAAGATAAAATGAATGTAATCGATTCTTGATAAAATATGTCTCTTTTATTCTCCCCTAATCAATATACGATATTATCGGCAGTAGAAAAAGATGCTCAACTGACTGGCGAGATGTCTCGAGATTCGATAGTCGGTAAGAAAGGACCAAGAGCTGCCGATTGTCGGAGAAGAAATATTCTAACGATTTGATGAACGGTTAGGGAGAGAGACAAAGTACCGACAACTGGAGGTCAAGAGAACGGAATTTAAACGAGAGATAAATGACCGACGTGTAATATAGAAGAAAGCTACGGTCTATTCACGATACACGGGGAAACGACGTGTAGGTTTATTTTGGATCTCGTGTTTAGAAGGGTAAGATTTTCCCCTCTAGGACCGAAACCAGTGTCGATGAGATTTGCCACTTGGTGACGAAATAAAATGAATTTTACTTACTTTGGAACAAAGATGGAATTAATCCACGGTAATAATCTCGATCCCGTCCGGTGAACACACCTGGACCCACCCTGGATGCGACCCAATGGATACGGGGACGACAGATCGACGATGACGATGGTTTTCGAAAAAACGACGTTGGAAATGATGCGCACTTTAGGATGGCAGAAAGCAAAGTCGTATGCTGACGTAGCGACAGACGATTCGTCGTCAAAATATTGCGCGACAGCTAATGTCAGAGCTCGTTTATTATTTCCTCGTGTCTGCCCAGGTTTTTGACACTGGCGCGCGATTGCTCGACGGATTTGAAATTTAACTCCACCACGTATTCTATGCATAATGAAACTCACACATGATGCTCGAATGTTATTATTTAAATTTCCTTAAAAAAATAAAATAAAGAAATATGAAATAGTCCGGTTGGAAAACGAGAATTGAGATTGACGTGCTTGAGAATCAGCACGGGCGGAGGTAAAATTGGGAAAAATGAATTCGAACTAACGTGCTTGAGAGTCAGCACGGTTTAATTCGAAAAGGAGGAAAACGAACCGGAATTAACGTGCTTGAGAATCAGCATGGTCGATATGAGAGGTGGGAGAGATAATTCCAAGTCAACGTGCTTGAGAATCAGCACAACCGACAAAGAGAGAAGGTGAAATAATTCGAGTGAAAGTGCTTGAGAATCAGCACAAATTTTTACAAATAAATCAGGTTTTCAGGAAAAATGAAGGGAAAATCGTGGTGCTTGAGAATCAGCATGCACAGGGTGTAAAAAGAGTAATATGTACGGAATTAAAAGGAATAGATGTGATTGAGAATCAGCACGATCAAGGGGTTGAGGTACAAGAGCGATACGACGTGCCGGTGTAGAGAGAAGCACGGAAGAATCAAGTGAAAAACCGAGGATCCGATCAGACAAATTAATTCGAGGAAATTCAAATAAATATGAATAAAATTATTTACTTATTCTTGAAATGAAAGAAATAATTATTTGGGCGAACATTTTTGAATGAACGCAAGAAAATCGTAGTTGAGATGGAATTCACTATGAAATTTGATTTTTGATCACAAAATAAAATTATGAATAATAGAATAAACACTCTTGAAACTGTTTAGCTCAAGAACAACGATTGAGATGGAATATTTAGACAAACGACAGAATCGCGATTGGATTACGAAACGCGAACACTGATTTAAGGATGATTATTAAATTAATAAATGATTTACAACACTTTAATCACCTTTTCGAACACTTTTTATATTTCTTACAAAATAATTAAAATCGTAGAAATACATAGAAAAATGAGAATCGATTTAAAATTCAGAAAACAACTTGAAAAATAATTAAAGATGGAAAATGTCGATTTTCAGAAGCGCGGCAGATGTATACGAACTCTACGAACGTCGGAGGGCGACTGGCATTCCGTGGAGAGATTAAAAAACTAGCGGCCTTCGCGTGGTTCCCCACGTTTATATCGACCCTACTAAGGCGCTCCAGCGATGGTTGTGTGCGTTTGTCACTGACACGCTGAACCGTTGCGCCGGGTGAATTCTGCTGATTCGGTGACGTACATAAGTATTCTTTATATATTATTTTCTTATACAATACAATTCCCCTTTTATGACATAATTATTGATTATTTAATAAGATTAACTAATCGGTAATTTTACAATATTTACTATGATCAATTAATGAGGTAGAATGAATTATAAAAATGTATATTTTATATTTATCGGTAATTAGTTGATATTTATTTATTAATCATCGATTTGACATTTGAGTATCTTATGAATATTTAGTTTCTCATTTTCAGGTTAGGATCGATCGTCGCACTTCGTTTTTCGGTGAGTTATATTTTTAAAAGATTGTTTATAACATTCATTATATTTCTATTTCTAATTCTTACAGGTTTTTGCAGGCACGAGTTTGATATGGATCTGGAATGAGGTTTAACCCGGTTATATTTTTTCGGTGAGTTGTAATTTATTTGTTTAACAATTTGTTTCAACTATTTCGCGTAATTATTAATGCTATTCGTTTTTTCTTTTATTTCCATGAGATTCGGCGTTGGATTTCGCAGGACCAGGAAGTTTTCCCATAGCGCTACGACAATTTTGATGGTATTGTTATTTATCATTCATTTATGTTTACTTTTAGAATAATTCGTCGAACATACGTACGTGTCACGTCGTGTGAGGATTCAAAGTAACGGTTTTTGAGTTACGAGATCGAATACAAAGATGAGATGAATATATATTGAGAAATAAACAATTAGAAAATAATTATTGATTGTGAATTTAAGAACATGATATTTTTGACAATTAGTATTTTCGACGGACTGTACTGTCCTCGCGGAGACGCGCTGTCAGCGGGAAAGGTTTCGTGTGACATTTCCCAGCTGACCTTGCATAAAAAAGGATTTCTTTGTTGTGAACTTTATGACTTACTCTTACAGGATGTGTCTCAGCATGTTTTGGATACTTGAGCGAAGTGCATCTCACCATAGAAATTTGACGACCCACGTGCGGGACGCGTGATCCTGTTTATTTGTCTTATGCGTGACTTTAGAAAATCCATTGGCGTATATTATGTAATTTGTGCAAGCATATAAAATTTATTTCTTTATATATTTTATATTTATTAGAATAATCTATTTCCTTAATAACTATAGTTTAAAGTGTTTTGTATATGAATAAAACCTTTTATAACGCAAATGTATATACGTAACTATGAAGATATGTGTAAAGATTGTTTATTATTGTTTAATAATATTCATTGCTTAAGCCAGAGGTTTTTATCCTCCAATAATGTGGATTCAATGTGTTTTGTTGAGAATGAATTCTTTTTATAAATTCTTTTTTTCTGCTACTCCACAGAACATCAGCAAGACGCTAGCCATCACTCGGTTGGAACTTCCGAATCGAATTGGGATCGTTTTCATCGCGAACATGCGGTTCTACTCGACATGAATTGCGAGAACCTCTCAGAAACGGCCCATTCCAAGGAACAGATCGAGTCACAGTGCCATCAAGCGTATGAGGAAGCGAAGGTAAGCCTCCTCCTAATCAAAGAGCACTTCGAACAAGTTGAACCAACCGGGACCAATCTGGCCGATCTTTCCGCAATCCCCGGTTCCTTTACCCGGCGAATTGCCTTACTTCCATTGGACTTCCAAACTTCGATGGTGACTTCCACACATGGCGGTCTTTTCACGATTTCTTTGTCTCTTTGGTTGGTCAGAACCAGGAGATCATAGCCGTCAGAAATATGCACTATCTTCGTCTCCCCTTCAAGGGAGAAGCCGCACAACTTATTGCCAACCTTCCCGGTGTCTTCTGATTCCTTTGTTACATAGCCAGTATATTGGTCACTTCCCAACTAGACCGCCTTTCGGGATGCCCTACATTCCTACCCGTTCTAGCAAGGCTCTTAACTATCTCAACAACACTACAAGTGAGGTGGTGCACGCCTTTCGAGCGCTTGAGATGCCTGTCGACGATTGGGGAATCATCCTCACTTGATCATCCGCACTTTATCCTCTCACGGCTCGATAAACACTCCACGAACAGTGCGAACTTTGATTGGGCTCGTCAACAACTCCGGAACACTCGCGCAACTTCGGGAATTCATCTCGACGAGAGCACGCGGGTTCAAGAGTATGGATGCTGGCAAATCATCTTCACTCAGTCGCCCGTCCACAACCACTTCGTCAACTAAGACCTCCCCGTCGGAGAAGTCCGCAGCGCCACGAGAATACACGGCAGCATTCACTTCCCTGGACGCTGGAAATCCCATCAAAACTCGGGACGATGCAATAACCTCCACGGAACCACTCAATCATGGTGGCTCAGCCGTGCAGGCTTGCCATTATTGTCTCGAGTGCCACTTCATAACCAAGTGTCCGTTCTTCCGCCGCATTCAGGCCCCATTCCGCCGAAAGCTCCCGAGTACCGGGGAGGTGCTTCGAGTGCAACGAAACGCACCCTTATCCATCTTCCAGCGCAGACAACCCCGACAGATTCGAAGAACACAGTTCAATCCCAGCCCTCTTCTTCAACGCCAGTGGCCACCTTCATCGCCAACGGAGGCTCAGGCTTGGCTCAATCACAGTCACTACTGCGACGGCGCCGCTAGTGCACCGAGCCTCTTCAGCCCTGCGCCGGTAGTATTTCGATCGAGATCTTCGGACACCGCGGCCCATCGGGTGACTCGGCCCGCTGGCCTGTTAGCCACGGGACAAGCCCTACTGACTTCCCCATCAGGCGCTTCACATAAGGTGCGATTACTTCTCGATCCGGGGGCCGAGCTGTCTGTCATTTCAGAATCACTTGTCCGACTTTTACGCCTGCAACGCTCTCCCGCTTCGTGACACCCGCTAGGAATAGGCGGCCAACCAGCTGGCCGGACGCGGGGAGCAACCGCCGTCACTCTGTCCTCACTTCATGACAGCACGTTCTCATTCTCGGTAACGGTCTTCTTTGACAGTTCTATTGACAGCTCTATTGACAGTTCCAACTTCTACACTACCATCATTTCATGCAGCAGATCAATGCGCCCACCTTCGTGGACTTCCCTTAGCTGATCCAAACTTCTTGACGTCAGGTCGATAGCTTCAAGTTCACCTTGCAGCTTTCCTTCAGCGCTGAGATCACGAAAAGGACGGTCCTCTCGGAGATGGCATCCCTTTTTGACCGACTGGGCTTTATCTCATCAGTCACCATTACGGCAAAAAATTTTCTCCAAGAACCTTGGCTGACCAAACTTCATTAGGATGACACCCTCCTGATCCGACTGCAAGAGAAACGACTTAGCTTCCGAGTTAATCTCAGCAACCTTCCTCTCGCCTCCCTTCCCCGGTGGCTTCACCTTTCACCGACATCCACAGTGGAACTTCATGACTTCTCGGACGCTTCACAGCTTGATATGTCGGCAGTAGTTTACCTTCGATCAATAGCAGCTGACGGAAATGTCACGGTCACGCTGGCCTGTTCTAAGACGAAGGTTGCGCCGCTCAAACCACTTACGATCCCTCGACTCGAGCTCACCGCCGCCTTGCTTCTTTCTCAGCTCGTGTCGTGCGTGCAACAAACCTTCGAACTGGCGAGCGCCCCCGTCTGGCTTTGGACGGATTCCTCGGTCACCCTAGCATGGATTACTTCACATCCTTCCTGCTGCAAGGACTTCGTCCAAAATCGCGTTTCAGTCATCCAGGAGCTCACTTCAAACGCTACCTGGCGGTTCATTCCCGGGAAACAAAGCCCGGCTGACTGTGCGTCCCGCGGACTCACGCCTCAACAACTAGCGACACACCACCTGTGGTGGAGGGGCCCACCATGGCTCTCCCGCCCTCATCAATCGTGGCCCGTTGCATCCGATGCCACGACCCCAGATTGCGACCTCGAGCAACGTCCACGGCTCGTGTTTACTTCAACCTTGGATCCAGCCAATCATCTCTGGGACCTCCTCGATCGGTATTCCTCCCTTACACGACTCCTATGAATAACGACAATGTGTCAACGAGCCGCAGCCTCGTCATGTACCTTCGGTACACTGCGAGTCGGGGGACGACTCGCTAACTCCCACCTCCAACCAAACGCAGTGCACCCTCCAATTCTACCAAGAGTTTCACGGACTTACATCACTTATCATGGCAGACGCCCATCTACGCACACTTCACAGGGGGACTCAGAGTATCCTGAGCTTTCTCCGACGATCTTACTGGATCCTTGACGGTCGTGCCCCTTTCCGTTCCTTCATCCTTCGATGCACAACGTGCGCACGTTACAGAGAATTAAAGGCTGCGCAGCTGATGGGTCAACTGCCCCCTGCACGGGTCACGCCGTCGAGAGCGTTCCTTCACACCGGTGTCGACTACGCGGGTCCCTTCTTCATCAAATGTGACAGGACGAGGAGCTAAGGTTTACAAGGGCTACTCCGCCGTGTTCGTCTATTTTCCGACGTCCGCAGTACACCTCAAACTTGTCACCGATTACACTCCGAAGCCGTTATCGCGGCGTACCGACCGCTCTCGGGACGACGCGGACTCTGTCACACGATTGATAGCGACTGCGGTACCAACTTCGTCGGGTCGGACACCAATCTTCGGGACCTCTTTAAGGCCGACTCAGCGGAGATGAATGCCACGACCACTTCTATGACCAAGCTCGGAACGCGATGGTCTTTCAATCCTCCGGCAACCTCTCACATAAGAGGGAAGTGGGAGGCCACAGTCTAGTCTGCGAAGTTTCATCTTCGTCGAGTAATCGGTGACACTTCGCTAACATATGAAGAATTTTTGATACTTCTTGCGCAAGTCGAAGCAGTCTTGAACCTTCGGCCCCTCTGCCCGCTTTCAGATGATCCGAATGATGTGGCCCCTCTCACTGCAGGTCACTTCATACTCGGCGAGGCGCTAACTACCACGCCCGAACGGTGCCTCACTCCACTCTCAGCATCTCGACTCGTGCAGTGGCAGCTTCTTCAGGCGAAACTCCAGCATCTCTGGCATCGATGGTCTGTCAGAGGATTTGCACCGGAGCCTCCTCACATCCAAGTAACGACATCCTTCAAACGCAACCAAGATCGGCTCACTGGTCCTGTTAACTGACGAGCGGCTCCCAGCATAGCGGTGACCGCTAGCCCGCGTTCTTCAACGCTATCCAGGCCCAGACATAGTGATGGCGATATTTAATGAATGTATCAATATCTGATATCGATGTGGATTGGCGATCAGAGTATCGATACGGGTGCAATATCTGCAACGCAATATCAATGTCACTTATATCAATACGTAAATGAATAAAGAAAGAAAAAAAACAGTTTTTGAAAATGATGCTTTATTTATGTTATTGGAGGATCAAAAAGCACAGTTATTTGAGTACTAAAAATAATACATTGAACGGATTGTACACTTCAATCCAAATGCCAGTCTTCGATGGGCAATGATCCTAGGAATAATAATTGTTGCAAATGCTCTCCACTCAAACGATTTCTAGCTTCGTTTAGAATTCTGCCTGCTCTTGAAAACAGTCGCTCAGACGGAACTGAAGTTGCAATTATGGCGGAATATTTTTTAGCCAGTTTGCTCAAAGGCGTATCATTAGATGAACACCGAAATTGAATTGCAGAATCGTCCATTTTGATTAGTGGCTGACTTAGGTGATACCTCAAATCCTCCGGCATTTTGTTCGGATTAAGATGGACGACTTCTTTCGATTTTCTCAAATTTACAAGATTCTCATGATACGACCAAAAATCATTTTTTTGTACTAAAACACTGTCAGAAATTTGAATTTCATTCGTGAAGTCGTTCAAAACGGTGCTATTCAGAGCCCGAGATATTTTATTTACAACATGAGCGCAAGCTACTTTATCGAAAAAATGAATACGTTTGAATCTCGGATCCTAAATCGTTGCCAATGCTAGCACAGACACTTGTTCAATACAGTCGAATCATTGCTGGAACTGGTCTAACAACAGCTGTTTCATGCGTTCTCCGACTTTAGTTGCGGGTTTTGACGATTGCAAAGTCGTTCGCAACGTGTTGACGATGGGTATAATTTTGCTACCTGTGAGATACAATTCTCCCGCTATTATTTTTGTTGCGTCTTCGAACGGTTTCAACAAAGCCACAAACTCTTTGACGGTTTGCAGCTCTGATGCAGTCAACATCGGTGGAGCCGTAGTACATTATAGGAGGATGGAACTTACTCGGTCCGGCAATCGTATGAATCTTATGAGCATTTCGTGCGTGGAGTTCCAACGAGTGTCAACCGATTGGATGAGCTTCACATCCGGCACAGCTCGCAGTTCATCTGCGGCGGCTATGGATTTCTTGAAATGAGAGATGATCACTTTTACTTTTTTACATATTGAGCTTACGTCCTTGTCGGATTCTACAATCTTTCAAGGAACCAAATTCAAAGTGTGAGCAAAGCATGCCAAGTATGCCAGACGATACGAAACTTAAGCTCATAGATGGAATCTAGTAAAATGACGAAATTTTCCCAAAAATACGGTTGTAGTCGATTGTTTTCTCTGTTGGAAGTAGGTATGGAAGGTCTGCCCAGCCGTACAATCCGGTGCGAACGATGAGAAACCGAGATCATTCAGTAAAATTCAATACATGCTTGAAATAATCAAAGCAGGTCAAAAATCTATTGTTGAAAAGGTGCTCCTGAGTGCTCAATGCTGATAGAAACTTACTCCCTAGCGGTCCAAATGAGCACAAACGATGAAATGCAGAGTATTTATCACGAAATCAAGATTTAACATGAAATCGTTCAATTAGTCTGCAGAAAACACTTTTAGAATTCGAAATGTAAGCATTCATCAGAGAGGTACGAACGACCTACTGGAGAGTACAAACGAGCTCAGACGATGCGAAACTTACGGTCATAGTTGCAATTCGATAATGTTGTAAAATTAGGAAGTTTTTCCGAAAATACATTCGTAGTCGATAGTTTTTTCTGTTGGCAGTATGGAAGGTCTGCCTAGTGGTACGATCCGTTACGAACGATGAGAAACCGAGTTCATACAGTAAAATTTAATAAAAACTTGAAATAATCGGAACAGGTCAAAAATGAATTGTTGAAATGGTGCTCCTGAGTGTTCAATCATGACAGAAACCAAATACGTGGCGGTAAAAATGAATACAAATCAAAAGAAGCCGAGTATCAATTATGAAGTTGAACTTCCTCATGAAGTCGACGAATCAGTTTAGAAAAGACACTTTCGAACATCGAGGTGTGAGTATTCAGCAGTCTCTCTAGCTTCTCTCTCTCTCAATTATCTCTAACTTCGGCATTCTGATGCCAGAATCGTAACCAGCTACCATAAAAACCTCTGTATACCAAATTTCGTACTGATTGAACGAAAAACTGCGAATCCAACCGAAAAATTGTCATCATTTTGGATCCGCCATCTTGAACTTCGGAATTCTTAAGCCAGAATCGCAATCAGCGAGCCCAAAAACCCCATGCCCAATTTCGAGCCAATTGAATGAAAAATCGTCAACTAAACCTAAAACGACCACCATTTTGTATCCGCCTACTTGAATTTCTCAATTACGTGGCCAGAATCGCAATCAGCGACCCCGAAAACCCCCATACCAAATTTCGAGCTAATTGAACGAAAAAATTTGAACTCAGCTTGAAACAGCTACCATTTTCGATGCGAAAATATTAAATTTTTTCATTTTCGAGGCCACAATCGTAATCAGCGACTCCAAAAACCTCTCTATATCAAACTTCGTGCAGGTGAAACGAAAAACCGCGAACTTAACCTAAAATCGTGATCATTCTGGAATCGTGATCTTGAATTTTATAATTCTGATGGCCATATCGGATCCACGATCTTGAAATTCTCAATTCCAAGGCCAGAATCGTAAACAACGACCCCATAAACCTCTTCATAAAAAATTCCGTGCTGATTGGACGAAAACCGCGAACTTGACCGAAATTCGTCGCCATTTAGGATCTGCCGTCTTGGACTTTCGAGTTCTGTGGCCGGAATCGAAATCAGCGACCCCAAAAACTGTCCATTCCAAATTTCATGCCGATAGAACCGAAAACCACGAACTTGATCTTAAATAGTATCCATTTTGGATTGGCCATCTTGAATTTTCTAATTCTGACGCTTGAATCCTCAACAGCGGCCCCAAAAACCTATCAAAATAAAATTTCGTGCCGATCGATAAACAAAAAACCACGAACTTAACCTCAAAGGGTCAAACTCGTAGTCTTGTAAAATGACCGAGTTTTTTGAAAAATACTATTCAAACCGCATACTCAGCAGTACAAACGGGTACAAATGTTGAGAAAGCAGACACTAATCGGCACATTTATTTATCGTAAGACATAGCCGAGTCAATCTTCAATTACACTGCACAACGTGTGATCCTGATTGTACAATATAGTTACAAACGAAAAATTCAGTCGATTCGTACGATTACGAAGGATGCCATACCAAGGTGCATTTACATAGTTATTTCATTTTTTAAGAGAGCAGTCTTTTTGTTGGACACACTTTTTTTCTGTATCAGCGATGCAAAGGAACGCCAACGATGCGACGCTGTTATTAGAAAATTCACTCACTCCATGAATTAGCTGAAGTGAGCCAATGTTACATTCATGGTTAGTCTCGCATTATATGTATGAGCTCGATATAACGTGTGATTCATACCCATATATTGCTCGAGTGGATGGTATAACTTCTGATCTGTAAATATTCCAGTACCTAGACATTCAATTGGAATTCTGGCAATTAATTATACTGTATTCGGCAGTGGTATTCTAAGACTTCAATGTATCACGATTTATTGTTTTTTTTTTTATCATCACGAATATTTCACTTAATTCTGAAATTCGGAATAGACTATTTCAAAAGCCTCCGAACGTGGGATTTTCTTAAATTAAAAAATGAAAACCATTTTTTTCGGAGTGAAAAAAATTTAGTGCCACATTTACAATCCATTTTTTCAAATTTTCAAAATCGGCATCAAATATCGATTTGTTCACCTGAAAAGCATCTATGAAAAAGAAGCATCTCCTTACATATGCCAAAACACAAAATGAGGTATTCCAAGTCAAGTCAGCTACTTTAGAATCTTTCATTATTTGATTTCGCATAAACTTCCTGAAATTATTTGATCTACTTGAAGTACCTCCCGCGAAAAAACAAAAACTTCAACACGGGACTGAGAAGAGCTTTTTTTGAAGTGTTGGTTTTTTATTGCACCGTTGGACACAAACGTATGGGAGTAGCTGTTGGTCATCCTTCGCACTGTTGTTTAGCTTCAGCAAAAAAAAGTAGATTTCCAGAGGTTAATGAGTGACTAATTTCATTGCGGGAAAGTTTTTCTACCTTCAAAATGCTTGCAGCGCCGGCTTATACGGTCGACGAAATTTTTCAGGCGATAAAAGATTTGCCTCTCTGAATGAGAATAATGAGTGCAAGTTATTTTCTTTATCCGAACCAGTATGGGCTCGGGCCCAGGAAAAGTCGCCAAAAATGAGCAAAAAATACGTGTACCTGTACATTTCTACCAGGCGCAACGGAATTTATGAAAGGATTTTGGAACATCGAAATCTCCTGAATCCTTTGGACACTTCAAAAGTAGGAATAAACGACAGTCGTGCCTCTAACTGGTCGATGGAGGAGGCTAAACAAAATCTACCGGCATTCCGTTCTCTCCGGAAAACAATATACGTGTCAAAAAAAAATCACTCAGAAATAAAATCGGGCCTCTTCTCGTACGATGAAAATGAAAAGATAACTTTGACGCCTGGTTGGACGAATATGCTATATTCACTGCTGTGAGAGAACATGAAGCTTCCATGCCCGTTTGGTTTCGGATTTGCGCAAATCAACGAAAATCCCGGAGAATCTTTATTAACAGTTCACGGTCAATGTCGAGAATGTTGTAACGTCGTGCATATTCATCCGCCAACGATCAAGTTATCGGATAAGGGGATGACAATGCACATATCGACAATTGATACGACTGGTGTAGTGCATAAAAAAAAGGATTTTTATCCGGCACAGAACGATCGGCTGTTGTGGAAGAACTGCAGGCAGACGGTGTATATGTCTGGCGGAGGGAAAATGCCAATCAAAAGATGGAGTTCGGCGACCCCGAGCCTGCACATTTGTATACAGAAGATGTTTTGCGCAAAGCTAAATAATTGGACAATGATAAACAGTTAGGCCTTATGAATGTTAGTAATCCGATCCGATCCGTAGAAGAACTCCAATATGAAGCTGAATTTGCAGGTTACCTGAAAGAAGTCTGTTCGAATAAGTTTTACACTTTCTATTGGAGTGAAGAACAAACTTACTTATACAAAGAAACCTTCAAATGTTAAGAGTGTGAAGCTGGTTCTTTGTCGATCGACGCTACGGGATCTTCGATCGGCCGAATCAAAAGGCCGGACGGTACCAGTGGGAGTATATTATTGCTTCCTCATAGAGGAAGCTATGTGACGGTGAAATTTTTTTTTTTCCAGTTTTCAATGTCAATATGCTTAGAATGTCTCAAAACGTCGAAAAATCATATCTAGAAAAAATGTCCGGATGTGTGTGTGTATGCGTGTGTGTATGTATGTGTGTATGTTATGGCAGTGTAAAATTCAAACGATTGTAACTCGAGAACGGTTAGAGCTACAAGCCTCTCGATTCGCGCAAATGTTGATCTACAACGGATCTTCGTTCCTTGAAAATTTGGTAGGAATTAATAGAAAACTAAGATTTATACGACGTTTTGAAATTTTCGAAAAAAGGTCATAATCGCTCTAACTTATACGAATTTGAAGATTTATCATTGATTTTTTTAAAATAAATCAAATATTATGATAGGAAGATTGGTATTGAATTTGGAGAATATCGGTTGAACGGTTCAAATTGTATGATCTTTCGAATTTTGCGAAAATGTGAGATTCTCGAAAAATCGTAAGACAACATTAATTTATGTAAATTCATTAAAATTTTGAGTATCAGTTTCTATTTTCTATTTACTTTATATAAAAGTTGTGAATTTAATATGATTTAAGAGAAAAAAAAGTTGCAAATTGAGATTAGCATATTGTTTTGAGGGCTTATCATTCAAATTTTTGAGACAGTTGAAAGAAAGATAGTGACGTGAAAGAGACGAGAGACAGAAGAGACAACAAAACCTTTGAAAGAAGACGTGAATGAAAAGTTGATAAAATATCAATAGAAATGAAAATTGGTGAGAAAAAGTGAAAAAAAAAGAGTGATCAAGAGAAGCGACAAAAAGAAAGAGTGATGTTGAGAAATGAAGAAAAACACAGATGTGAAGAATGTTGTAGGAGGGAAAAAACGAGGACTGGGAGAGAAAGAAAGTAAGTTTAAACGTGTGTCAAAATCATGTTCAAATAATAAAACGAATAGATATTTTGAGTATATTTTATTTTTGAATAGTGTGACGGGCTCGACACAATCGTCAAGAGCAATGGAGAGATAGAATGAATAAAGTCGAAGGATTCATTTGGAAAATAATAAAAGTAACGAAATTTATTCAGGGGATTTGAAAATTACAAAAATGGTT
>JAPYYS010000997.1:0-105452 GCA_030522525.1 Campopleginae sp. 14b
TGTGTGCATGCTACGGGAGCAACAGTTCTTTGCTCCTGCGGCAGATCACGTTTGACATAAAACTTTTGTTGCAGCAGCAAAAAAATTTGTTGTCACTATATTAAGAAAGAATATTTGTACCAGTAGCGTGGCGTTCGCTGTTGCAACGCAAAGTATTCTCTCCGTGCTCCGGCAATCAATGGCTTGTTCTTGAGGCCACGAATAATATCCGAAATAGTTATTGCAAAAGAAAATATGTACGTGTTTACGATTTCTTTCTCACAGCTTTATAAGAGAAATTCGAGATTGAGAGCATCAAAACTTCTTTTACCGAGGCGAGCGCGATGTCCCGCTGGGACCAATCGTCTCCTAATTTGCACGAAATAAGACGGGAGAATAAAAAAGAGGAAGAAGAGAAATGGTCGATGTAATTTAGTGGGTCTTCGGGTTGCGCTGAAGGCGCGCGGCGTATTTCCTAAGCTATTTCAGCAGTTGCATTCGTGTATTTATATATATGTGAATTTAATATGAAAATAAAAAACGAAGGGAAAGGTGGCCGGCTGCGCGCGCCTCTCGGGCACACTGTTTGATAAATTAATTTGCACCGGAAGCTCCTGACGTGGAAATGACGCCATTACGCGCTACCGAACGCGCATTAAATATGCGTAAGTTACATATTCGTCCGGGAGTAATTTTCGCGTACAACATGTTTCGATATTGAGTTTCTAACAAAATCTGCGGATATGAATAAAAAATGTAAGGAACGGGGATGGGAGCAAAAGAGCCTTTTATCTTGGCAATTTGAATTCTTCTGATTATTTATTATTAAATTTTTCGTAATAATTGGACATTTTTTGATTGAAAAAAAAAAGAGAAAAAATTATTGCGAGGAATAGGGCACGAAATATCAGTCGAAAATGAATGAAATATTTCAGTGTTTTTTCAATGCAATCCTCGCGCAGTTGACGGTGCAGTTGGAGGGAAAAAACGATGGAGTGGTGGGGGCGGCAGAAAAAAGAGGAAGACGAAGAAGAGGAAAGAGAAGTGCGAGCGGCCGGGGTGTGTGCGGTAGATGAAAGAAACGGAAGAGAAAGAAAGACAGTATTATATTTCTCTCTGTCTCGCTCGCGATCTCATTTCGAGACGTGAATGAGCCGGCGGCTAACCTCAAACGAGCGACCTCTCTTCTTTATTCTCCTCTCCCTCTTTCCCTCGTATCTCCTATCCATTTTTTTCCTCTTGTTTTTCATTCGTTTTTCTCCACTTCTAAAGCTTCTCCCATCCGTCTATAGATCCTCGGTCATCTCCGCGTGCGAGTTTTCCCTTCCTCGCAACAATGGCGAGCCGAGAGATCGAGAATTCGATCGAAGTATGCACAGAAAGTCCATGGCGACGAGTAGTGACCGAGAGAGTTGGATGAAAAACGCTCGAGTTGCGAAATAATCGGCATTGAAAACTATAATCAAATTCGCTTCACTCGAATGATCGATCTTTGAAAAATTGATTTTATCGTCGATCTTTCCTGACGATTAAAAAATCATATTCAAAAAAATTCGAAATATTTGACCAACAAAAAAAAATCGTTTTCAATCAGTCCATCAATATATCTAAAGATAAATACGTGATTTTTATTGTTGGGATGGAACTCTCGTCAGCATGAGAGAGATAAGGATGACGATGCGAGAATCGTCCGCACACTTTTTTGCCATACACGACAAGGACGAGGACGCGGAGGAGGACGTCGACGAGAATAATCTACGGGAGCCGATCAACAATCAAGATTCTCGATCGTTGGCATGTGCATCTTGAACGATGATGATGCTGCTACTGAATTTCTTATTGCACCGTGATAAAGCATCCAAACATATATAAATATAGACTTTCGTGCGTATAGTAAATCGCGAGCTGCGGAGAGTGTGCCCTCACGCGGATAACGATCTAGGATCAATTAAAATCGCGTTTAATTAAACTTCTCATGATAAACGTATGAAAAATTAATAAATAAGTAAAAAAATGCAAAGTAACAAAAAAATAATATCGCTGAAAAGTCAACTTTGGTGGATAAGTTTGTCATTTCGATCGCATTTTTTGCCGATCGGTTGCGTTCGGTTATCATTCGAAAATATTTACAAATAGTAAGTAAGAAAAGAAAAAAATGTAAATTATTTGATAATACGGGGATCAATAGGTAAAAGGAATGTGGTCGTTAATTAAGTTTTTTTTGAATACAAAATTTCTCCTCGATTTAATGGTACGATCGTTATTCCTATGAATAGCTTGTGCTCGATGATCCGAGGGCAAGTGGCCACCTTGGATTTTTAAGGTTGCACCATACCTCTCGTAAAATTAATAAAGAAACACGCGAACGAGAAACCGAGGAAAAAAGTTGATCGAGACAGATCGAAAGGAATGATGAAGAATAACAACAACAAAAAAAGGTTCAAAACGATAGCGCTCTGCCACCGTACAAACAGAAGGACCGCCGCTCTCCTGTTTGTAATGCTGACAGTTAATTACTCTCTTTCTCTCGCAGTCTCTTGCTCGCTTTTTCTTTGGTTCACCGTGCAGCAACACCAGCAGGAGTCTACTGTGCTCGTAGCAGTCCCATATTGCCATGGGGGTAACACCTCTCGTCATCTCCCGTTGCCCACATGCTGCCTAACGTAACGTCATCACGTCCAATCTATTCTTTCTCTAACACTCTCCCTCCCTCCGCCTTTTCCCATACAATATTTCTTTCTTAGTTTATTTTTTTTGTTTTTTTTTCAAATTTTTTATATTCACAGGCCGTGAGAGACGTGGGACGTTTTGTTTTTGCCTAATTTGCCGGTGCACGCGGTGACGATGCTGCGCCGAGACGATCTTCAACGGAATAAAAAGCAAAAGAAGCCGCGAGAGACGCTAAAACGCGGCCATTTTGCTCTCGGACTCATCGTCGCGCCGACAAGTTCTCGTTCATCTTACGTTTCTCTGCCTCTCCCTCCCTCTCTTCTTCCTTCTCTCCGTCTATTCATCCCGGACAAACTTGTCAAGTCATCGAGAGGCTGCTTGATCGAGCCGACACGGATATACATACCCGCGAAAGGGCCTGTGATCGGACCTCGTAAAGTTTCTCGTTGAGAGCGAGAAGAGAATCATCCTATCGATCCTCCTCCTCTTCCTCTTTTTACCCGCCAAACTTTTCGTGCCTCAGATTGGCCTCTTCTCCTCACTGTGTGTCTCACTGTTTTTTCGCTCCTTTGAACAATTTTTTATTTTTCCATCGATCGTCAAATCGTTTCTTGGTCTCGACACCGCGCGCTATCCATGAAAATCAACAATCAGGAAGGCGGTACTTGTTTCCCGGAAAAAAAAAAAAAAACACCAACAAAATGGTCGGATTCTCGGGATCAGGCGAGAGACGTGATAAGGGAAAAAAGTTGCGAGTTTCTTCTCCCGCGTGGGAACTTAATTTTTGTCAAATAATTGGGAAAAACTGAGCTGAAATGCGTGTAACCGTTTGGTAATGAGAGCCGTCAAGGAAAAAGGAAGAAAATCAATTAAAAACGGATGTTCGTTTTGCCGGAGGAATTACTGCCATCAATATCTCATCCTTGGCGATCTCAGGTTCGTGATCGAGCGCGAAGATGAGGAACGAGTTTGAAAAACGACGAGCCACTTTTTTTTTTACAATAATTAATAAAATTCACAATTAATAATGATTGGGTTGAGTGCCAGGCGATGAAATAGAGACTCAGACGGTATTTTGTCACGAGCGACGAAGGAGACGAACCGGCACCTCACGAAATCCTTCTCGCAGGTACGCACACACACATCTATGGGGCGGAGGATGTGAACACGAGAAAATGAGATTTTTCGAAGACAGCAGAGTGAGAGAGATATTAATTAATGACGCACAAACGCGAGAAGAGAGTTTCATTCATGCCTCGCTGGACCCGGAGCGGGATAACTATAGAATATTGTCCACGTGTGTGTGTGTGTGTGTGTGTGTGTGTTTCGTGAGTAGAGAAGAATTCCCAAGGGAACAAAAAACAAATTGTAAGAGGCTTTTGGAGATTGAGTTTATTCGAGACCACCAGAAGTCACGTAACTTTTTGTCCAATCAAAAAAATGACAAAAGAGTTGCTTGTGGGAAGGATTTCGTAATAATTAATTGTAAGTTTAAATTTTCAGCTTAATTACATCGAATTGATTGCGTCGATGCTGAACGACCTTCACAACTCCTAGAGGCTCTGGAATTTGTCCCGACTTGAAAAAACAAAAGGAAACCGCATCGAAGAAAAAGACAGGCTGATGTATAAATGTTGGATGCACCGTTTGATGAATAAACGATTCTGCAGCGCTCAACCCTCGTTCCGCGCAAATCCAAAGTCATCGCTTTCTTTTTATCGAGCGCCTCCTATATGGCTTTTCCTGCTGACGCGCTCTTTCATGACTTCCGGTACCGGCCAACTGTTTCCTACATACCAATCCGAGAGTTATATCCTGGCGGACACCGGAACGAGAGTTAACTTTACTTTTTTGTGTTTTACAAGAATTCAGAATGGCGCGTTTAAAGCAGATTGCGAAAAGGGACGAAATGGGGAGCCATTCGATGTTCCGTTGCCGTCGAAGCATCGAAGTTGTTTGTATGGGACTCCAGGCTGTCGAGAGTTCGGCGATCCTTACGCCCTTCTCATTGTAAACCTTTGAGATCCAAGATCCTGCGGTCGACGCGCGTTCACCACCAACGGAGTGTTTCACATGGAACAGCGGGACATAAAACAGGTAGCGGAAATATTCAACTCTTCATACATACACATAAGAATGTCTAAATCGTTTTCGACTTCATGATGCGTCATATATGAAGAAGAATCTTCCGAACAGGTTGAAACTTCCAGGAGACGAGGAGATTACTGATTTTGTACGCCCCGGGCTCATTCGTTCCCTGCTCGTACACATTTCCTCTCGCTGCTTCTCCGCTACAGCCTCTGTTAGTCCTCTTTCGCACCATTTGGGGGCGCTCTCTGATTATGCGCACAAGAATTTGCCATTTTTTCATCTCTACTTTCCTCGTTTCGTATTTTCTTTGCTCTTAGAACTTCCCGGAGATCCGGCCAAGGTCGAAAAAAATGAGGGACAATCCTGATGACGATTTTTCTGGAAACCGAGCGGATTCTAGTGAGGCCTCAACGTTACATTCTCGCCGGTCAGCCAATCAGCTGGTTTTTCGAAAATTTTAATTCTTTTTTGAGTCGAAAAATTCGCCAAGGATGATTTTTGCTAATTTTTTAAATGGAAGGCTTCGAATTTGTACGAAACCTTGCAACTTCCGGTGCTGCGGGTCTGGATCGAAACAAGCAGCTCAACCACGTTCAAAATTTCTGTTTTAAGGACGAAACAAAGATCTCGCTCGCTCTGCGAAATGTTTCAACATCGTGTGTTCTGGATTTGTTTAATAAACGTTCGGTATGAGTGTCAAGATATGATTTTTAACTTGTCACTGTTCTTATCACTGTGGCCGAAAGCTTTTCTTTAGTGTGACATAAAGACGCGGACGAAGCGCCGTTAACGACAACGAGACGAGAGTTGCGATTCGTTCCAGCTATCTACAGCTTTTTGATTAGATCGCGCGTAATTATAGTCACGTAACGTTTTTTTTAAATCTATTATTTTTTTCAATGACACTCGATAGGCTGTTGATCGTAAACCGTCACATTTGGATAGCGTTGAAGTTTTCTTCGTCGCGCTACGAAGCATTTCCGATTTTTTTGTGAAGCGTTGGAAAAAGAAAAAAAATAAATAGTTTATCTCCTCCAATGAATTTTTCGGACTTTCAGAAAATTATTAAATCGCAGCACGAAACTTCATTCTCATCCTCGTCTATTTTGGACCACTGTCGCTTTCTCGTCCTGTACGTTCTGCCGTTCATTATATTTGATGCACAGCCAACAGTCGAGAAAGAGAGAAATGCAAAAAGAAAATAATATAAAAAAAAAAGGAAAAGAAAAAAATTAGACCGGCCGGACACAGGTGGGTGTCGGCTCGTTTGTAATTCGAGATTACCGAGTTGACTTCTCTCCCTTCCTTTTTCTCCTTCGATCCTAACCAACTTGAGGGAGCCAGCACCACGAAACAGAGAGGGCGCACCCTTCGTATATCTTGGTGTAATTTAAAAAACTCTTGGAGTTGAACTCTCCGATCTCTCTATCTCCCTCCTTCGATCTTTCGTTCTCCGATTCTCTTGCTCCATCTCCTCGTCATCGAAATTGAGTTCGAAATATAATTGGGCGGGATTTAATGTCCATGTGGATATCGTTGCTCCGGTATAGTATTATTTTTCGACGCGTGTTCGACCACGATCAAGTCGTTTCTCCGATTCTTTTGATTGATCGTATCAGACGCTCGTATACACGATATAGATATGAATATTTCGATGAGATAATTTCCCTCATTTTCTAGCAAACTTTTAGCCCGCGGCTCATCATTTCTTGCCTCGAAAATATGCACAAAAATGCACAATTTTTCATTTTTCTTATTTGCTACGATTTCATGATGATTCTCGTATATAATTTTCACGATTTCGCACTGTCCATCCTGCCAGGAGATCGCGCTCTCATCCGAGGTCATAATGTCCAGGGGAATTTTCGTTAACGAGCGAGACGTCCGTTTTTCGAGTCATCGTTCGTTACAGAGCGCCAGAAAAAAACTCGTTGACTATTAGCCATATGTGTACATCGCAGTTTTTGACATTCGTGTGGGCATGTGTTGGTACAGTTGTGCGGGGGATCAACTTATTTACGTGTCCAAGAGGCGAGTCTAATGTGGTAAAGAGAACGAGAACGATGACTCTGTATTTTTGGATTCGTAAATTCGATTACAACGAATTTCTTTCTCTCTCGGCTTATTCACCGAAAAGCAAGAGAATGCGAGAAAGTTATGATCAGTCTGATTTACAGGGGGGGGGGGGATAAATTTTTATTTGCCGATGCTGAACCGAATGTTAGGAAAAAGCTCGTAGCTCGTGTAATCGTTTTGAAATTTGGCCAAATTTACGGAAGTGATTAACAGTCACCGCACCGTTTTAAGTTTTTGCAACTTTTGACACTCGCTCCTCGTCGCATTAACGCGACGAATGCAATCGCGACGAAAGCTGCTGCGCTATGACAATGATTCGTCGCATGAGCTTTGCATCGAAACAAAGTGCAGAAATGCACTTTTTTAAGTGCATACGAGCTCTGGTGCCGAGAGCAATGAAGATGAGAGCTGTGTCTTATGACCTACCGCGTCGTTGCAAGAGACCAATTTAAGGGATCGTTTCCCAGCTTCGCCATACTTCACGGCAAAGAGCGCGAGTCGTCCGAGACGCTTGGGCGAGCGAAAGAACATCCCAGCGATGATGGATAGGGGACCACACGCGTCACTCTCTTCTATTAAATCCCACGACGACCATGTTTTCTGTTTGAAAAAAAAAAACAAATGAATTCACAAAATCCGCGGATTCGAGTAAAATGTGAATAAAAACTCAGGACACAAAAACAAAAAAAACAAAACGCGTAGAAAAATTGATCGAGATTTTTTGTATTTGAAAAAAATTCCCAAAATCCTTTTTTTCGACTCGCCCTCGATATTGAAACGGCGAAACGAGAATATTGCATTCAGAAAATATCGCTGCAGGTATAAAAATAAACATTTGGTAGCTCGTGCAGTAGCTCTTTTCACTCAATCATGCATTTTTCTCTTCCTCGCTATATAGACAGACCGGAACTTTCTCACAGGAAAATCCAATTTTACAAAAATATCGGCTCCGTAATGAGAAATAGCCGCTGAGTCATCTCAAGACATTCGTGGCGAAGTGCGGAAAACAACAAAAAAAATGAAACAACAGTCGAAGGAGCCGTGATGTCGGTTCCAGGTCTGCCACACTTTTCTTTCATGGATATTTATATTACATGAGAATTTTCGAGTAAAACCAGCAGCAATATTTTCTCAAGGCGTATGATTTGCTGCACAAAATAATGAAAAAAAAAAAACAAAAATGCTAAAAGATTTTAATCATCATCAGATTATGTACAAAGTCCTCTGCAAAAATGTCGAGCCCCCATCAGCAGAAAGTCTACTTTATTATTGAAATTAATTTATTATCAAAATTACATCGATATTTTCCCAGACTCCAAATTTTTTTTACGTCATACGGGCGAAACTTTTGTCAGCGATTCGACGTCTCGAGTTTTCTGCTTCAAGTTACAGAAAATTTTTTATCAATCATTTTTAATAAGAAAATTCATTTTTTTTTTCACTTTTCGACTAGAAAGTCTCGTGCGTGGTTTTGCTTGAATGATTCGAGATATACAGTATATTTACATCGTATCAAGTGTACGAGAGGAAAGGCCATTATAGTGCCAGTTGATCAGGAACGTGTGGAGCGGGCGGGAGGCGCAAGGGGAGGCAAGGTGGTTGGATTCACGGGGCAGAAGATGATGATGAAGAGAGAGGATAGCCAGAGTGTGTAGGACGGTAGCGGCTACCTTCTTTTCACCGTGACGGCCGCCATTGTTGATTCTCGTACATTCACACACATACACACGTATTATTTCTTACTCCGTTTGGAGGATCATTTTTTTCGCTTTTTTTTTTATTCGCGAGAGCGCGAACTAATTCGTTTGCAGATTCATTACATCCGCGACTTGAAACTTGATGTATCTCGGGTTTTTTAAATTTTAATCCTGACAAAAAGATCTGCTGAGAGAAAAATTGGACGAACGATCGCGATTTTTTGTAGTAAATTTGAGTTTTTTTTAAAATCCAATGTCGCTCAGAATTTTTGCAGAACGTTTTTTTACCTCGCGATGTATTTGGATAATGGAAATTCACTGCAGAATATTGACAAAAACCTGCAGGGTCGTATAGACCCTAAGTTTTTTTTCTCCGAGATCCAACGCTCTTTTGCCTTTTTTCTCTGTGCAAAGGATTCTCAGGACAAAACGGAAAAGTTGAGGAAAAATGATTTTCACCTGGGTTTTTCTTTTTCTAGTGAAAAAAATGAAAAAAAAATGTAACCTGGCTTCCTCGTGGTCCAGGTTAAGTCACATTTTTTTTCTTACTCTTCCCTTTTGGTCTCGTTTGGTGCCTGTACAGTCGCAAAAGGGTTTGCCATGAAGCTTTTTTTGCTATGCTGTTCTTTATGAAAAGGATGCACGAGCCTGGAACGAGCCACAGTCGTAGAGACCGAGGCAGACCAATATGCTCAGAGTCTTTCCTGAAAGCATTCCGGAGAGCTGAAGTCGAGACGACTTCGCAAAACTGTACTGCAACGAACAATGTGGATTATAGGCGATGATGACGAATATTTATGAGTTTACGATTTGATTATTTTACGACGCACCGTAAGTCGGGAAATTTTATTGCCACATGGTTGCACGCGAAGGATCTTACACGTCTATGGTTTTCCAGGATTCCCGCTGGTCTTTTTCCTTCCTCCGTATGTCCCACACGATTTTTCCCATCTTTGGTCCATGAACTCTTCTCCTTTCGACGGCCTTCATGATTCAAGTGTTTAAGGACCAGTTAGGGCAAAGATAATTGATCGATTAGCAAATCGGGGTAACTTTGTCGATTCACTGACGTACCGATTGTTCAGGAAATAATTGCAAAGGTCGTGGTATTTTTTTTTTTTTTTTTTTTTTTTTTTTTTTTAATATCAAACAAAGATTTTCGTAATTAAAATTTACCACGAGGCTATAAATTAATCGTTGATCTGAAAGAATCTACGGAGCTAGTCAAAGCGAGAGGTTTGATGACTTTCCGAGCGAATCGACTGGTCCTTCGTCCTGTGAGAACGGAAAACCGTTCCATCGTGAAAGAAAAACATAGCCGAGCAATCGTTCTAGTTGAGAAAGAAGCAACAGAAAGTCCAGCATCTTCTGGTGTCAAATATATTTATATTTAAATTGATACATATATATTTTCATACTGCAGTCCATTTCGTGCCACGGACATTACACGCTCTCAAAAGCACGTCCTGATCAGCGTGAGAAAAATATTTCCAGGCCATTTCGTTGCTTTTGCGAAAAAGGCAAAATAATTTGTTCGTTATTTAAAAATTATTTTCTATTCGATTGGCACAGTGAAAATAATCAACAGGATCAACGAAATGAACTTTGGCGTTTGTATTGAGAAAAAAAATATACATTTGCTTGACGGGAATCAGTTTGTTCGTTGCGGAAATTAGATTTTTAGCCAATTAGATAACATTATGGGGAAAAAGTCTGGCAAAAAATGGGGATTTTAACGCACAGACGAAAAAGCTGTCATATATCAAGGATGATGAGTTTACTGCCATCCTCGTATAGCCATCATACTCGTCTTCGTCCTTTCGCGTGAGCGAACAATGTGCAAGTAGATTTACGATGGGACAAAGAGGTTATAGGAAGGAACAAGAGGAAGAAGTCAGCGGTAGATGGCGGGCATAACGATGGGAGAGGGTCTCGGTCCATTTTAGGACGACACTTTATTTCGAGCTTTGCGTGTACTTGGCGCAGGTACCGAAATCGGTACGAGTAACGTCTTTTTGGGAAACGAGCAAAAACCCTCATTTTTCAATCTTATGACAGATCAACAGTTTCCTTTTAATTCAAAATCTCTCACTCGTTTGATTTTCATTTGCGAAACGGTAGATTCGGAGTTTCGTGATTAAGCTTCATAATTAATGGACGGGAAGAAATATCGACATTTTGTCCGGCGACTGCGAATATACGTTAACCCCTTCTTTCGGTAATTCTTGTTTGTTGAGCTCGAAGCTTCAGAAATACGAGTAAGGGCACTGTGGTGAGCCTACCTCCTTAAAAAAAAAAGATTGAATGCACAATTAAAGTTTTTTTCACTTTTAAATTCGTTTTCATGAATAATTTGTTACTTCTTCAAGAATCTGTGGACCAACAACCCTCTAAGAACATTATTTATGTAATGACAAGACTTGGAAAGATTCATGGACGAGGCTCTATAGCTGTATGAACGTGGAATGAAATCCGTGACGAAAATGGGTGCAGAAACACAACAGAGACTGAAAGTGGCCAAAATTCGGGCTGAAAAGTACCGAGCAACTTCCGTCCTTCATTATCCCAAGTTGTTGGGCTTGTTGCTCGTCACTGCAGGCGTTTCAGAGTCTTTTCATAGGGGATGGCATCGATGAGGGCAACCGAGGGATAAAGAGTGCATGGCACATCGGAAGCGAAACGAACGACTATGACGAGATCCTTATTTGTGTAGTATATATACGAAGGCAGAAAAAAGAAGGAAGAAAAAAAACATTTAGACATGGCCATTCCGCGCTCGGTGTTGGGAAAGAGAAAGAGAGATCTTCGTATTTTGGAGCCCCTCCTGCTGTCACGGACGCTGCGAAGTCTGTCAACACGGGTGTATACCTTGTCGCCTTACGAGGGTGTCAAACTCTTAGGTATTTACACAAATATGGAGGCGTAACACGACCATCTCTAGGATGGGGCGAAGATCGTTACGCTTCGAGAGTGATTGAGTTGTTGTGCTTTTGCTTGGAGAAAAAAATTCAGGGGCTCTCGTTAAAAAAGAAAGAAACTTGGCTCCTGCCTGCGAACAAGAATTATTGCTCATTAAGCATCTCCGTTTTAATTAACTATAAACATTTTAATGTTTTTTTTTGTTTTCTCACAGAATCGGTTGCGTTGTCGATGGAAAATTGTTCTCCACTCAAATTGACAGTAAAGTCAAGTTCCCTTTCATTATCAAATGGTACCTGTGCTTCCGAAAAAATGGAAAATTATTTGGAGGATGAAAAGGAGTGGAAAAATGAGATAGATGAGTCTCGAGTGACTGGTGAGGGTTCGTATTGAGTCTGAAGAATGAATCGTCGTGTACGAAAATGCACAAAACCGCATGCTGCGTAGCACTCAGCGTTGAAAACCACAATTTCTTAGATCCGTATGTAAAGCAGAGAACCACAGAGAGATGAAGGTACAAATATACATATTTATATGAAGTAAGCAGATGCTTTATGATTTACGATTTAGCAACGCAGGATCTAACCGCATCCTAATAATATTTATGGCGTTACTCGCGCTCACATTTTTCACCCATGTGACCAGTGAAAACAATGAAAGTATCCGGCGAGACTTCTTTTCTCGTATTCCCAGGAGTGTGGGAGTGACTTTTCTGTTTGCTTTAGAGAGTCATTACTTTTCAAGGGGTGGATTATTTACAGCGCAACGGTAGAGCACGCCCATGTTGACCATTCACTGTCACATTTTGAGATTTTCGTAAAGAAATCACTGGAGAATTGATCTCGATTTTTAATTCGATGCCAAGCCAGAAAAACCTCTCGATTCATAGCAAAAGAAAAATATAAATTGAAATTCTGCAGGAAAAATGTTGCCGAAATGTTGGGCGTAAAAAGAGAAGAAGAGGAAGAAACTGCCAAGGTCGATGACGATGTCTCGGAGGATCCTCATGGTTCCTTAATGTTGGTTCGCTGACGTTTTGGTAGCATGAAGACATTAGAGCCAAGCTTGTTTGTCGGATCTTCTTCTCCGCAGGAAATACCGTCCGTTTCTCTCTTCCTCCTCTATGCGCATAGTAGTCCGCCTTGGCCGCGGTAGTTACACCGTGAGATGCACCTTCAAGGATAACAAAACCAAAAGAGAGGAACCATCGGAAGCTGATGTAGTGGCGTCTGGCGGAAAACGTTGTGTGAGCCCGCGAAAGAGCACCGGAGAGAAAAGTAACGCCGCGTTAGTCACCCGTCGGGGGTCCATCCCTCGCTCACACAGCATAACTATTCTCTCTGCCAACAACTTCCAAGGACCTCTTTTCTTATTTCGTCTCAACGAACCTTTGGACCCAACAACTTTTTGGCACTCGGTTATTTACGTAAACGACTTGTAAACAATAAAAACCTCAAAATCATCACTTTTATTAATATTTACTCCATTTTTTTTTTTAATTCTGATAATTAAAAATTAAAGTTTATTCCCGAATGAGATTTTGAGTGATAATTTAACATTTTTACACAAACAACTCCCCCATACTTTATTATTTACACAAACGCGATTTATAAATAACAAAATCTCAAATTTAATAGTTTTATTAAAATTTAATTCATTGATTTACGGTTTTTCTTTTGTATTTTGATAATTTAATATTTGAGACATTTACACCAAATGAAATATTTCATTACACGACTATAAACGATGAAACCGTGAAATCGTTACTTTTATTAACATCAACTCCATTTATTTTACTTTTTTCTTCGCTTTTCGATTATGAAAAATTCTAATTTATTCTTTGATGAGGTTTTGACGAATAATTTTTCATTTTTCCTCACAACAATTCGTTCAGCAATAAGCAATACCTTAAGATTGTTGCTTTATTAACATTGACTCCATATTTTCATTGACTTTTTATTCCTAAATGTTAATAAGTTAATGGTGATGTTTTTATTTAATTTACATTACGAATTTTTTTCAAAAATCAATCTCGATGAAATCTCTTGACGTTCATTTCATTTGTTTATTTATATTTGACTTCAATGGAATTGTGTTGAGTGTTTTGTTTGATTTATGTTCTCTTTGGAAAACATTTTCCAAAGCGCAAGCTCTCTGTCGCACGAAAAGACACGGACTTCTGTCTGTTGGGCCTCGAATTCGTACAACGGGCCATTCCCTGTAATTTTGAATTTACCGTGAATTTTTTTCTTCTCTCTGTTTTCCTGACTTTCGCCCCTCCAATGTTCCTTTGTCCCTGAATCTGCTTGAGGCTCGTTTTTTCTTCTCCGCTTTTCGGAAACCCATCCAAGACTCTCGGGGAGCGTGGAATTTTTTTTGGAAATGCGAGAAACGAAAACGATAATAAATATTGATGGGGAGAGCGAGGAAAAGAACGAATGAACGCGTCCGGAGTTTGCCGTTTTACAAATTTAAACACTTTCGTTACGTCGATTTAGATATTCTCCAGCATTTTTCAAAATGATACCTCAATCAATGAGGAAGCACCGAATTTATTGAATAAAAATGTCCAATTATCACGCCCAATTTTCGACTTGGATTCCCATTCAAAATTTCTATTCCTTGCCTCGTTTTTTGACACTCGAAATTCATCATGATGTTCCATGGCAAATTTTCCAATTTTGCAACCCACTCTCGTCAATTCAGACCGAGTTAGTGCAATAAAAGATTCGAACAGATTGTAATGATGGTCGAAACAATCGTCAAGGTTAATTAACTCCTTGAGGAAAATCTCCCTCGAGCTTGATTAACCCTTTTCCCATTAAATAGATCGTTTGGAAAAAAATTCGTGGGCTCAGCATCTCGCATTGCATTCCCTTCGGTCCCCAGAATGTTTGATCATGCACGATGATGAGCTAGAAAGAAGGGGAGTACGAAGATCTTTTGGCTCCGCCTTCTTCTCATCGGCGAGCGGCAACTTTTACCTGTTAACGCGTGTTATTGGTCTTGGTGGGTTGAGCGCAAGAACGAGTGTCTCCCTTCCACGTTCTCTGGAGTCGACAGGTAAACGAGCAACAAAAGTACAAGCTCACGCGTTAGATTCTTGAGCTACCAGTAAAGCCAACATCGCGGGTGTCCCCTCTCTCGAGAAACCTTGCTGCATTTCTGTCAGTCTCATGCCAGACGAAAAAATACACAAGAGAAGAGTGAGGGAGAGAGAGAGATCGGCAGAGAGAAAAGAAGAATGCAGGGAAACCAGAAGCAAGAGGGAAATCCGAGTCATTTGCTATTTAACGATGTGCCCCCTTAATAGGCGTGGCTTATGGCGTGCAAACCCACTGTTCGAAACAACTTTTGCTCTTCTCGAGGTGCCAGGAAAGAGATCGTCATCCCTTGAAGACCAGTCAGGATCAGCAGGTCCATCCGTAAACATCTCCTCGTCTCTTCCTCAAAGAAAAGTCACTTTTTTCCCAATACCGAGATCCACCGTTCTCCAGTTCCCTCCACACTCGGGTTCGCGTTTCAAAAAGCCTCGTAAACAGTGACAGTTCAATAAAAATCAAACACAATCCGAGTTTTAAATGAAAACTCAGTGAAATTTCTTCGCACATCGAATTCAGTGAAAATTGGACAAACGAATACAATTTTAAACAAACGAACTTTTCTTTTCGACAGTGAACATTGTTCTAGTTATAGGAATTTACAATTCCAGGTATTTATTTAGAAAATCAACATTTCCTTACGGAATTTCTAATAAATAGTGATTTTTGAAAAAAAAAAAAAAAAAAACATACCGTTTTAGGAGAAAAAAACATAAGTGTAGTGCTTTCAAGCAATTCATGAGATGACATTCACCACAATCTTTTCTAATATACGTTTTTTATCATTTTTTATCGATAGCAATTAATGCAAATATACTCTTCGTTATAAAAAGTGATTATCAATGGTCCACGATCCTTATTTCGCTTCGTTTCTCGCGATGAAGATTGCCCAAAGTCCACGTGACCGTCGAGCGAACGTTAACTTAGAAAAAAAAATTTTATGATGGGCCAAACCTTCGTTTTTAGAATTGCATCGCTTTTGCTCAAACGTTCTCGAACACGAGGCTGTAGAAGTTCTCACTTTGGCCGTCGCTCGTACTCTTTTACTCGCAAATATATGACCTTACCTGACTTCAACCCCCCTCGCCAGGTTACCCGGAAAAACGAACCATGACATTTGTATTAACGAGCCTCGTAAATCATCCAACCGATTTTTTTCTCGTTCGTCCTTTTTTTTCGGCTTTTTCGAACACTCGAGGATTTTCTAGCTCTGAGAAACGTGAACTTTGTACCGTTTTTGTTTATTTCTCAAAATCATAGAATTTTGGAATGTTCGAAAAGATTTTCTTTTCTTTTCGAATATTTGCTCAATTTTGTTGTTGCGATTCCGGTTTTTCGAACGCTCGAGGATTTCCTGGCTCGGAGAAAGGTGAACTTTGTATCGTTTTCATTAATTTTCGCAAACTACAGTATTCTGGAAAGGTCAAAATGATTTTTTAATCGTTTAGAATGTTTTTTGAATTTCGTTGTTGCGATTGCCGATTTTTTTATTTTCTGCTCCTGCAATTATAATCGTGCGATTCTCTGGGATAGAAAAATTTGCGTCAGACAGCGACAGATTTGCAAAAGTGGTCTAGATAGCAAACGTGGCGTAAAATCGACGAGTTTTGGGTCGCATTGTTAGCTTGAGAGGCGGAAAATGGTGGATGGTCTGGGCAAATTTGGTGAAGGGCGAACATAACGAGGAAGTGACCCAAGCGGTCACCATTTTCGGGCGGGCGTACCTCGAAAAATCTCGAGTTTCAGGTTAATCGGGAGAATAATGTACAAGAAAGTTTGCCACTTTATTACTCCCTCATAATTCAAAATATATTTTACGTGCGAAGGGCAAAACGCTGAGGAACGTGGATAAACGGAGACAGAAGTTCCAAGATAAAGGAAACGGAGCTTACACACGTTTAAAGTTTTGCGATCGATAGTTTAGGAAAAATCTGCGCTCGGGTTTTATAAACGACGAATTCCGGAGGAAACGACGTTTGCAAAGAAATATTGTTTAACAGAAACGATCGAAATCCCTTAATCAGATTAATAGCTCGAAACTTATTTTTTTTTTTTTCAATAAAAACGTGAAGAAAAAAAAATTGGAGTAAAATCTGCCAGCAACAAAATGAAAACGATAAAATCGTAGTCGATTCTTCGTCGCGAATGAATAATCGAAATATTATTGGCTTTAGCCATAGGCGAGAAACGTTTTGTTTTCATGGACCAGCTTTATCAGATAAAGTTTGGTGAGCGGTAAAAAAAATGAATAGGAAGAAAAACATGGAATGATAATTGTAGGAAACGATATTGAGGACGGATTTCGTGCTATGTACACATATCGATTGGAAATTAAATAAGCCAAGCAAATTATACGCTATCATTGTTGTACGTCGTAAACCTTCGTCGTTCAACGCTGCCTCTCGATGCACTTTATCGGCAATTGCAGACTAGTTCAACACTCGCGAATCCAACTGGTCCAGCATATGCGAGAGATTTTTCTTTCGTTCTCGCGCTCTCTCGTTCTCCTTTATTTTTTCTTCCTCGTTCTTCACCGCTCCGCAATTCCTGTTGTTATAATCACCGTCTACGATAAACCAGAGCCTTGTATCACGAATTAAAATTCACTTCGTTTCCTTACAGACAAGCGAGAGAGCGAGAGAGGCTGAAAAAATACATGCAAGACTTGTCCCCGATAGTAATTTGCAGGATTTATATGTTGCACTGTTTCGAACTGTGTAATTAATATTTATATTTATATGCCGACGTGTAGAGATTAGCCTCGATCGAATTAATTTTTTTTTCTCATTTCGGAAACACGAAGATATGATAAAAATGACAATTAAATTTCCCTCAATATTGTTCTCACTCAAAAACTCTTTTATCATGCTACTATTTTTTATTTCTTTCAATTTTTAGACTTTGGCTCAGCGATACCAGGACAAGGAAGGGTTAACCAGTTGGGCGGACATTTCATAAATGGACGACCATTGCCGAACCAGATACGTTTGAAAATCGTTGAAATGGCAGCTGCTGGCATCAGACCCTGTTCCATATCGAGGTAAATAAACCACCGGACGTTTCTTTCTGGCTCGTCATTCCAACGTTAATTAATAATCGTTAATTAATAATTCCACGTCACTAATTATCGATGAGCTAATGATAAATACGTTTTTTTTTTAAATCTTTTTCATAGACAATTGAGAGTGTCTCATGGTTGTGTCTCGAAGATATTGAACCGTTATCAAGAAACCGGAAGTATAAGACCGGGCGTTATCGGTGGCAGCAAACCCAGAATGGCAACGGCCGCTGTCGAATCTCGAATCGAAGATTACAAGCGCGATAATCCTGGCATTTTTTCATGGGAAATTAAAGCTCGATTGATCGAGGAGGGTGTTTGCGACAAAACAACAGCACCAGGAATGTCAACGATCTCTCGTTTGCTCAGAGGCCACGATGGGGATGACGACACTAAGCTGCATGACGGTGAGTCCTGATTTTACTCTTTTCCCTCAGTGAATAAATTCCATTTCGAATAAATGTGAGGAATTTCATCAATTTTATGATCCGTCAATTCAATTGAATAGGGAGGCCAATTAATCCATCCCAAATGTCAATAAACGTGAGAAACCTTGTAATTATGCTTATTTATCAATTAAATTTAATGAAGAAAGTTAATTAATTAGACAATTTTGTTTATGAAATAGAAATTCGAGTAAAAATAAATATGTTACGAGCAAATCGTTATTATTGAATGTGAATCGATTATTTCGCTATGAATTTTATAAACATTTAGAAAAATCATTGATACAGACACGAGCATCGAATTTGCATGCTCTGCTTAAATATATAAAGACACGGTGATGCGTACGATATTGCTTAATCGTATACGATCTACTCTGTAATTTCCTCACCGCGTTCTTGGTCCAGATACTACCTCTGGATTTCCTCTACGTATTTAACGCATATCCTTTGACCGAGAATACGTAAATATGTGCATAGAACCGCTTCTACGCTTCGTCCTCGTTTCATTGAGTTTTGAGCACGCGAACTCACGATCGCTGTAATTTCATTCAGCAAAACTTCAATTATCTTAACTGTAATGATTCATTTCTCTTCTGGAACTTTGTTCAACCAATTTGGAGAATCAAGCATGGATTTCCTTCGACTGGGGAAACGGACCAGTCGATCGATCAGTTTTATGGGAAATAATCAATGAGATTTATAAATTGCCCATTAAAAACCACAATTAATTTCTATCAATTTATCGACATCCCTAATTTTCTTTTCCAACAATTTTTCGTACCGAAAAATAAAGTTTTCTTATTCGTCGGATTCACTGGTCGATTTACTCCAAAGAAATTGTTTTTTTTCCCTTTGGCTGAAATTCGCCTCCGGTCCATTGACGATCGCGTTCACTTTTTACTTTTTCATAACTTACATTATATTTCTACATGTTATGTGCTTCATAAAAGCATGATTTATTAGTGAAGAGAAAAAGCTGAGAGCAATCGATAGCCAAGTGTTTGATTCGAACGAATTTACGGTGTTCGATATTCATCGGAGCCGGGTGGTCCAATCGGATCCATAACTCTTTGTTCACGAATGTAAATCTATACGTGACAAATACATTCCTTTCGTCCAGCACCGACTGCATCCGGTGGAGAGTTAAACTTTTCGTTAAAAAAATTGTTAATCGAACTTCAGGGATTAAATTTCTTTGTTAAATAAAAAGAGGTTGTTCTTAGACTATTAATTAAGAAGGCGATAGTTTATAACAAGCTTCTGATCAGTTTGACATTGACGTGGAAAATTCTTGAGCTCGACCCCGAAAAAAAATAGAAAATAGAGCTGTGATTCTTTTTCCGCTTCCCTTTGTTTTCTCACTTTCCACATTCGGATCATTAGCGGAGGTGGCTGACCGGCAAAGATCAAAGGGAATTTGACCGAGGGGCAAAATTCTCAATGAAGATGAGAACTGAGCGAGAAAGACGGGGGCGCAAAGTTTGAGGGGAACAAAAAATAACTGTAAGGCGATATAGTTCGAAAAAGAAGTTAAGGAGGAATTTCCCTTGGGAAGAAAATTCGGAAGAGGGTGGGAAAAAAATCTCAGCTTCGAAATACGAAAACGATTCGATCATCGGAACGGAAAATTCACGAAATTCAACATTTATTCAGAATTTGGTTGGGTGACCGTTTTATAGAAAACACAGGCCACACTTTTGTTTTCGTAAAATCGTTCTCCGTCCTGTCGATCACTCTCGGTTTAATCGCAGTTTTTAAATTTTGGATCCTACGGTGAATGCAAAGCCTCCGGGTCAAAAACTCCAATGAAAATTACAGGTCCCCGTCGTTGTGTGTATCCGTCGTGTTCGGTGCACATGCGCGACGATAAACGCGAGTTTGCTCCATCGAAGAATTTAATTACCGCGATCGTCGATCATGAATCGAAAATGAAAGCTTTACGGGTGTTCGGATCGCGGAGATTAAGGAGAATTTCAATCCTAACTTACGAACTAAGAATTTCTAACGATAAGTGAGAAATTAAATTAAAAAAATGGCCAAGAATGGGGTTCGATGGAAAATGGCGGCGTTTCTGAAAAAAATTACACGAAGAATTGTGAGACGGAAGTAAAAAACAATGAGGAGATGATGAGGAATTCCCAAAAAGCTTACAGACGAAAAATTAAAGTCGAAGAAAAGGAAAAACTGAGAGACGTTCATCCCGGAATAGGCCCGTGACCAATTCGCATCGCGTGGCTTTCGAATAGACAAAGAGAAAGAGTGAGAGACAGAGTGAGAGAGCAAAAGAGAAGCGAACATGGCGTAAGCGTGCGTCGCGACGACGTCAGGCGTCGTCGGCCGATTAGACGCGGAGTACTCGCATTGACACGCTCTCCCTCTCCTTCATATTTTTCTCGCTCCATCTACACACTTGATTTTCTTAGTTCTCCCTGACGAAGCAGCAGCGAGAGTGAAATTGTCGTGGCAGCTAAAAGACAATTCCGAGGCTTTGAGGAGAAAAAAACATAACGTATGTGCGAGTTATTTCGATCTCTCCGACTTCCGGTTGGTCGTGAAAAATTAATCAATCCGTTCGGTTCGTTTTATGCTCAGAAGATATTCATCGGAACTAACGAAACGTCGCGAAGCCTATAAGAAAGAGACGAAAATTTAGGTAGTGGAAAAAATGAGGGAGAAAGAATAAAAGCGGTGACCGACAAAAGCTCGGAAGGCAATGAACCCCGCGGGCGCAAACAAGTTGATCGTAGGCCAAGTGTGAAATAAGCAGGGCGTAGTTTCGTCGGTTGGGCCTGGATTTCGCGCTCGGACCCTTTTTTGAGCGACGGACCACACGGGACCGCCGCCTTCGCGTGCAGCCACGACAGCGACCTCTATGGCAATGCAATAAAAACGAAAAAATAAGAAAAATGAAACGATCGAGGGAGCAAAACAAAATAATGGAAATAAATCACCTGCTCTCCCTTTTTCGCTCTCGAGATTGCAATATTTCGGAGAGTTTTTTTTCCGGGGACAAATGAGAACGCGATTGGCCAAATATTTATTTTCAGTTGCTACGAGATCAAACATTTTTTGTTTGTTATTAATACATTTTTTGAATAAATAAACATTTTTTGTCTATTTTTTAATTGGTTATTAATGAATCATTGTAATTTACTCGATTGATCAAAGTTTAATGAGAATTTGCAATGGAATTTGCACGATTAAAAAAGCGAAACTCCGTTCGGTCAATTAATAAAGAATTTCGTGTTGTTTTTATGTTGCAGACAAAACGAGCTCCGGATCGGATTGCGCTAGCGAACCAGGTATAACGTTAAAGCGCAAGCAACGGCGTTGCCGCACGACTTTCACAGCCAATCAGCTGGACGAGCTGGAAAGGGCCTTCGAGAGAACTCAATACCCCGATATTTATACGCGGGAGGAATTGGCCCAGAGAACGAAATTGACCGAGGCGAGAATTCAAGTTTGGTTCAGCAATCGACGGGCGAGATTGAGAAAACAAATGTCATCGACTTCGTCGGCTTCGTACGTCGGATCGGTTGCTTATCCCGCACCCACTTATGTTTTGCATCCACCACCACCTGCAACTTCCGGTGCTGCTGTTGCTTCTTCTCATCCTCATTCAACTTCTACATCTTTATCGACGAGTCATCCACATGGGCATGGACAAACATTAGCCGACACTGCATTCACGTCCAATCAAGGTAAACATATAATATTTCCAAGTTCCATTGATGCATTCGTTGATTTTAAAATCAATGAAATTTCCACGATATTGATTTTACCAGATTTGACACTATGGTCTATAATTTTCCGCAGATCTCTACGCGTCTCATCATTCAAGTATCCCCCACCAATTGGCAGACACCTCGAGATTGTCATCAGCCGTAACTTCCACGCCGAGTTACAGTCTGAGTTCCAGTGGTTACCCCTCTTCCTTGATGTTGGGGCAAACGTCGAACGTGGCGACTGGCCACATGAGCCACCATCAACTATCACCGGTGGCGCCAACAACGGGAGCTTCGTCGTATCAGCAGCACACAGCGAGCCATCAACTGCCACCGACTCCGAATTCTTTGGTCACGATGATGGGCCCGAATTCTGGAAATTCTAATCCATCGTCCGACCACATGAGCGCAGCTGCTGATCTACCAATTGGTGGTGTCTCCCCCATCAACCATCACAATCATCATCACCATCATCCCAGTCATCTCCAACAACCCCAACAACATCAACATCAACCTCATCAAACCAATCAAAATGGAGGAACCTCACCCACTTGGAATTTACCACTTTCCGCTACTAACAATCGCCCCACTATGCCCAGCCCTCCCTCAACCATCCAACAGCCTCATGCCCACACCACAACCCATCATTCCCATCAAACTTTCCCCAGCCATTACGCCCCATCGAGCTTCCAACAACCAGCCAGAGCTCCGCCACATCAACATTTTTACAGCTGGTACTGATTCAATTATCTGATGGCAAATTCATTTCTTTGGGTCGCCAGCGAGCCTGCCACTGGTCCAGACATTTTTTCGCAGTTCTAGAGTCAAATATTTACGGAACTTGGACTAAGGTCCAGAAAAATTGGGCGGCAAGTTTCACAGTAATCTTCAAAGTGCATGTAGGCCAGGGTCTGAGAGACCCAGGTTGATCTGCGAGAAGTTAAATATCGTGGAGCAACATTGTGGGAGATCGGTTTCCATGAAAAGATGGGCAACATTTTTAGTTCGACGTTCACGATCGAGTTTAACTTTTTCGTTTGTAAATATTGTTGATCGCTGCTGTTCGGGGTTGTAAATAATATTTTGTAATAATTGAGAGTCGCGAAAGCTTCGATTTTATATTATTTAAGTTTGTTTATTCGATCGATAAAGGTCGCAGAATAAATAGCGAACTATTCGATCCTCTCTTCTCGTTAATCGCGAATTTTGACCGACTCATTGACGTCAGTGTTCTGTGCGCTCGGTACAACAAGATGGCCGATCCAGTGATGTCAAAATGAATGTCCTAGACTTGATTTCCCTGGCTGGAAACTTTGCGAAGTAGTTTGCTGGCAACTACCAATGAGCTCGATCGATTTTTCGATCATAAAATGTCCTGAATCCTCTGGCAGAGGGCAGTCCTTTCCACCAACCAAAATGGAAGATGTTTGGGTCTTCAAAATGGCCGTCGTCGTAACGGCGTTCAGTGTTAATCCCTTTGAGCAATCAAAGTCAGTTGAGGAACAAGAACGAAAGTGTTTTCGACTTTGAAAAAAAAAAAAAATCATAAAAACACAAGATCGTGGCTAAATTTGAGTAAAAATCTGGTCTCCAAGAACTCGAGTTTTCCAGTACGATAAATTGTGGTTAAGGGTTCGATATTTCGTCCGCAGGGTGTTTTCCCCTTTGGCACACACTAAAAGTGTCAAAAAGCAAAAACCTAGTGTTCGTTTAACATTGCCTTATTTTTTCCCGGATTCATTAATCTCGTCATCGTTAATCACACAATAATGAATAAGCTGAATAAGTTTGTAGATAAATTAAGTGAAAATTGTACATGGAAATTATCGTAGATCGTAAATATAGACAAGTTTATTAATTGTGTACATAAAAATAAAGAAATATTTGAAACAACGAGTATCCCATGGACTCACCTTGATTCTTCCTGTTCCATTGGATCCCTTGTATGCTGCGAAGCACGATAAATGAAGAAATCGTCACGAATGTGCAGGAGGTGAGTAAGGAGCAATTGAAAAAAATGGAAAAAATTCGATCTCGGTCGACTAATGACGTTTTTTTTTTACGTGTTACAAATCAGTGCGCTCGTCGTGATAATCGGTCAATCGTACAATCCAATAATCACCACACGGTCGATATCACCGGTGTCGATCGTTCGTGTAGATATATATATATATATATATTTTTTACAATCTATATATATATCTATACTATATATTATATATACAGATCAATCTCCCAAAGGTGTGATGCGAATAAAAACGTTCCTGTATCCATATCGTGACTTACACATCGTCGATATTTCTTTTTTTCTCTCAATTTTCGTTCCGCATACATGGCATTGTTTTCTTTACAATATTTCAATTGTTAATCGTTGACGCAGGTATACATAATGGCAGTCCGATCCGTTTGTTTGAATTGATGAGTTTTTTCGGTTTTTCGTTTTTTTTTTTTTATTTTTTAAAATTATTTTCCTCCTCTCATCGGTCATAGAAGATCGACATTGGCGACTTATGGTGGCTCTTTTTTTTCACCCTTCCAGCAGAGGATTCGTGTGTGTCTGTGCGCGAAGGATGGGAAGAAAGAATGAGAAATAAAATCGAAGAAAAATATGTCGAGAACGCGACACGGATCGTTCGTCTTCGTACGAGCAGCGGAGAGGGAGGGGATCGCACTTTCTCGATAGTCAATTAGCAGTAATAATCGTAATAATACAATAACTTTTAAATAATAATGATAATTATAATAAATCAACAATTTTAATGATAATCATTAATTATAATGATATTTACTATTAGTGCATGTTCCACGTGCCCTTTCTCGACTAGGCGTTACGATGAAAATCCCCCTTTTTTATTATTTACTCTATTTTAATCCTCCGTAGTGTATTCGCCTGTTTTTTCCATTGAAATTTTGTTCCTCGTGACGTATTTCGCGTCTATGATGATTCGGAGACTCGCACGGACCGGGCAACGAACGCGATTAACTTTTATTTCTTCGTTTTTTTCGTTCGAAGCTTTTTCGATACTTTTTATTTTTTCTTTCAATTCGTCGGTTCATCTTCATTTTCTTTCTCTACATTCCCTAATTTACAATACTGTGTGAGCAAAATTATAACGAAGTTCGCGACGAGAGAGATTCACAACTGCGCATGCGTGCCTCACCGTCTCTCATTTTCTTTTTATTTATCCTACTGATTATCCAGATTAAGTCCTATGGGTAAAAAAAGCGAGGAGAAATATCTTTCTGATTATTACGAGAGAGATAGAGAGAGAGAGAGAGAGAGAGAGAGAGAGAGAGAGAGAGAGAGAGAGAGAGAGAGAGAGAGAAGAAGGGAGAGAAAGATACTTTGGTTTTTTACAACGAGTGTACGTTATTAATTGAAATTGTTTTTTTTTCGAAAACAAACAACATTGCATACGCCAACAATTTTCGTGTTTAAAAATCGCAGTCATCGAACAACGACGGAGTAAAATTAATTAGTCGGCATATTATTTTTGAAATTCTCCCGCAATTACGAAATTTCATAAACACGTGAAAAATGAGATCATCCCGCGTGCACGCCCGCATATTTTGTACAAAATTTGTTCTTTTTTTTCGGTTCTCGCGGTCACGTCCAATTATTAATCATTTTTAATCTTGATCTATTTTTTTTTTCATATATACGCAAACGTACGTTTTTGTCGTCTCCATGTTTCTTATTCCTTTTTTTTAATTTATGTCAGCATTTTCGAATCATTGATAGAGAAACTTTATGCGAAATCCAAGAACGATCTCACTTTCATCGTTCGCAAGTTAAAAATTCGGAACTCCAAGGCGTTTAAAACGAAGTTTAAAAATAAAGTGCAGAATTGGCGATGCAGATTCGTTGAAATTTGCAGCTCGCAATTGGATCATAAATTTCCGAAACTTTTCGTCGATCTAATGTTCCGGCTTTTGATAACAAAGGCATAGACGGAAAAACAATTCTCCAACTTATCGATGATCGATCTCATGACGAGGGAAAAAAAATGTTGGAATTTTCTTGGAATTGACTTTTGCAACTGCGAAAATGGTTTCCAACGAGAAGAAGAAATAATTACGAGATCTTGGGCGAGCGTAAGGAGACGCGATAAAATATTTTTTCTTTCTGCGGAGGGCAAAGCATTTTTATCGACTGATCTAAAAAAGTGAAATCTGTTCCACTCGAAATGGTAGAATATTTTTTAACCTCCACTCCAGTACCTGCCAATTATTTTTTTTCGTAAAATATTCGCTGGCGAGCATGTGAATTTCTAAAATTTATTGGTCAATTATTTGCAGGATGAAATGAAAGAAATTTTCGATGAAAAAAATGGAATATGATGAAAAAAGATTTTGGGAAGGAATCGAATTTTGCAAAAATGCGGTTGCTAAATTGTTTTCTCTATTTGTTAATAATAAATCCTATATGATAATAATAATAATAACGCGCGGACTCTTCTCTCTCTCGGCGAGTGAAATGCGCTCGATCGAGCGACGCGTCCTTGAATGGAAGAAGCAGGTCGTCTCGATGGAAAATCGCATTAATAAAACCACAGCCAAACTTTTTGGTGCGACTACAGCGCGTTTCACCATTTATTCGTTCTTCCTGTCAAATATTAGTGTTCTCCTGATGTCTCCATATTTCAATATTTTTTTGCATAATCGTGTTATATATTTTTCGTCTTGTTCAATAATATTCTTTGTAGTTTCTTCCCTTTGTCAAAATAAAGGGAGAGAGAGGCAGGATAAGCAAAAAGCAGGCAGCGACGTAACGCCAACAGGACAGTCCGGGGAGGATCGTCAAGTTGTTTTTTTTATTTAGTGACGTTCGTTCGGGTTCGTAAATTCCTCAATTTTTCGTTCTAGATTATTATTCCTTAATCTTTTTTTTTCCTAATTCAAGAATCATCCGTCTCCATGGGTTTCGAGACGAATTTTTCAAGCTGTTTCCGTTTTTTATTTCTGTCTTTGATCGCAAGGGTGGAAAATAAATCCTTAACTACCGTGATCCTGGTCGAGCTCGTCGAGAGACTCGAGCCGGGCTATGGGCGCCTCGTTTATCGTGAATTCCCACGGTATGTCTTCGCTCGCTTGCCTCGAACTTTCCTGCCTTTGTGCACTCAATTGTTGAGCGTCGCTTTGTTGTTGCTGCTGCTGTTGCTGTTGTTGTTGTTGTTGTTGTTGTTGTTGCTGTTGCTGTTGCTGCTGCTGTTGCTGCTGCCGACTCGTTTCGCCGTTTCTCTGATGCCCCAACGTCGTCTCTTTGCGATGAATATCACCGCTTCGAGGGCGCTGCAGACCAGCGACCCGTGGCTCAGACACTGGCAGCTGGACCACGCAACTCCATGGATCATCCGTTTCCGGCTCCGAACGCTTGTTGAATGAACTGTAACTGTCCATGTCAATTACCTCCCGAGTCCATTTATTTATTCATTTTTCTTTTTTTTTATTATTTTTTGTTTTACCATAATATGAAATTTATTTATTCATATTAAAAAATGAATAATATACTAAATTTTTTACTTATATTCAATAATGAATACAAAATTAGTCATTTTAATTATGTATTATTAATTAATTGATTATTTATTATCATAATTATAAATTATTGATTATAATGATTATTATTTTTTATTTATTTATTTATTCATTTCTAATTATGATTATGAATTATTAATTATAATAAATATAAAATTATTAAATATAATAATTATCAAGCATTCCCTCATTTAATTAATTAATTAATTTTTTATTTAAATCAAAATTTTTTTAATAAATTTAAAAATAATGAAATCGTCGTTCGTGAAGTGTAAGGGGAATTTTGAATGAACGTTGAGCTCACCCGGTTCGGAATTCGCCTCGTCTGAAGGCAGCCGGTTGGCTGTGCCATCCGTAGGTTTGTTGATGGCCTTCGCGTTGGCTTGCTGCGTTCGGTGGTACAGCAAGATCGACGGGTTGACTTTGGGACCTCGTCGGAGCGTTTCGGCCGTTCAACGCTACCTGGAGCGCTGTCGCAAGCGCCGAAGTGTCAGAGGTCACTGTCAATCTCGACGTTCCCGAAGATGTCGTCGAGGCTGGTTCTCTATTCGTGGGCGGCCTGGACCAAAGCCACGAGGCCACGAAATTCATTTATTATCAAACGATCACGATAAATACTTCGTGTCATCAAAAGTTATTGATTTTTATGATTATTCATCGATCACATAAAAGCAATTCAATGGAAAAAATGGAAAAAAAGTTTTTTTCTTTTTCATCCACGTGTCGATGCTTTTCAGCGAATCTTCAGCAGCACTACTTTTACAGCCCTTTTTTGAAAATATATATAAATTTTCAAACACACACTCACGCACGCTTCTCTCAATCATTCATACTTGTTGCTAGCGATTCGTATTTTTTACTCCAAGCTCGTGGCCTTTATTTACAGTGATTTTGTGAGATTTCAAATCAACTAAATTTTCATCTAATTTCATTACCAAATGGGCGACCGTATTGAAAAGTTCTTGTCGTCAATTATGAGTGTTTTTTTTGACCGGCAATTTGATTGAAAAAGAGTTTCATGGACATTCATTTTTGAAATAGTCCTGGCTCGGGTCAAATTGACCCCCAGGGAGTAATACAACGTTAAGATATCGGAGTATTTTTGTAATTAGTTACCGATTCGAATTTACGATCGAAAATTAATAAATAATTTGAAGTTTCTAATTGACGAATTGAACTTTGCCCATTTCAATGAATAATTACGAGAAGAGCGGTGGCAGAGACTTTGTTAAGCGAAAAAAGCAGAAAAGGGATAGTCAATTGTTTGGTAACGTCCGAATCGCACATTTAGGTTACTTCTGTAAAAAATTATTGACCGTCATGGAAATTGCTGAGAAGACGATAGAAAAAAGTGATTCATCGTGCGAGGATAAAGTCGATAGAGAAAATTCAATAATCGAAATCGAGAGCGTCAACCCGATCGAGGATGAAAATAAAAAGATTGAGAACCAAGGGGATCACGGTGATTCGGCAGAGACTTGTTGGCAAACGCGAATGAAACTGGAGCAGCGGACAATCAGTCATCATAATGAAAAAGCCCGAAAGTTGAATTTAACGAGAACGCGAAAATCACGACGTCGCAGAATTTCTCATCACCAATCAACCAACATCCCGAAAATTCCAAAAAACATCTACGACAGAGTTCTCAATCTTTTGAGGCACGAGCAGTTTCTACATTGCGTCGAAAAGTTTTACAACCCGAGGAATGAAATTTAATTTCTCGAAGAGCACAAAGAAAAATTCAAAATTATTCTTCATGTCGATGGAAAAAATTCTTCCGGGGAATGAAACAATGTCTCGTCTCGTCTGGTCAAATAAAAAATCTGCAAATGCCTCATGCCACCGTTCCCAAAATTCGTACGAGCATGGACAGTAAATTGTTTGTAATATTTACATTTATTTTTATTGTTATTATTCATACGAAATAATGAAAATAAAAACTAGACTTTGCTTGAAGAATTCTATGTATTTGTCACCTTCGGAACTTGTCCAACCTTTCCAAAATAAAAGATGCCGAAATCAAATGCAACTGATCCAGTGATTTTGAGAGGAGACTTTTCCGGGTTTATTGTGAGGACGGATCGATGCAACACAACGAACGACAAAAACAAACACACAAGAAAAAATAATAGACACACAGATCGATTATTTGCTTAGTAAAGTTCTCTATAACGTGTTTAGAGTGTTTTTGTGCGTCCTAGAAAATCGCGTGAGAAAAATGTAATTCAAATTAGTTTTTACCCCGAAACAGAGTCAATTTTTCTTCGATTGAAAAAACATTGAACAATTATCGTTTTAATTCAATTTATTTCGATATGAAAGTCAAAAAAATCACAAATATCTCGACGAATAATGCAAATTAACCTTCCAAAATAATTCATGACGTTTCGAAAATCAACGGAGCTCAATTCTAGAGCTAAATTGATAAAATAAAATTCGCGTAAAATTCTTCACACTTCTTAGATAAACTCTGCGCGTGTTGAACATCAAAGGCACTTGTGGTGTAGAGAAAACCTATTTCGATATCGCGAAAATCGAGAAATAAATGTTCCTTTTTGGATCCAAGGGAAATGGATTATCTCGAAAACGTCGTTTCCAAAAGCGTGGAGTATTTTAATCAAATGGTTTCGTTCACCAGGAAAGTCCCTGAATTCCAAAAATATGGAAACAATTTTGAGAATTTTTTCGTTTCTTTTTTTCCCGCGATATTGAATGGTTTTTGGTTTTTGCACAAAATGGGTTTAAGGCAAATTTGTGAAATGTAGGTTAGACTTACCGGAAGAGACCGTGGGATGTGCTTGGTTGAATTTTGCCATTTCCATTGCTCGAGGCTGAGGCTGGGATGGTCGGTGGTTGTGGTTCGCTGGCTGAGCGTTGTGCCAATGCTGGTGGCCTCGTTGTCGTGCGAGTAGTAGCAGCTGGCGCAGTGCCCGGTTGGGTCATCTCGATGCTGGAACTTTCTTTCGAGGAGTTAAGAGTTTGTTGGAGGAGAGCCAAGATGAGTCTGATGTCGCCTCCCATAGAGTGCTCCAGCGAGTTTACTTGGCGAGTAAGTTCGTCTATCCTGGAGTTCATCTCGTCGAGTGGTCGTCCTGGTCCGCTCTGAAAATCGCCTGAGAAGGAGAACGAACCGAGAAAAGAGAGAAACTTAGTCAAAAGAAAGTCTCGAAATGAAAATTCCAACGTTTGAAAAAATTTTCAACATCGAATCGATCGAATGAAATTTTTTACTTTCATTTCCAAGCGAATTGTCTTTGCGAACGAACCGGAAAAATCTTTCGAACTGTATTTAGTCAAGGGCGAAAAAAAATATTGAATTTGACGTCATTGAGGGACCACGACGAGATGAAATTGTGAAGTTGATCTTTACTGTTGATGCCAAGAAGATGCTGAATCGTGTTCAATTCGATGGAGAACAATTGGAAGACATTTGGACAGCGAGACATTTAATTTAAGCGTTAACGAACGATAGCATAACAAAAAAAAAATGAATGAAAAAAGTGAACGATGGTCGCACCGTGCGAGTGAGGATGTTGCGGCGGCGAGGGTGTCGTATAATGGCTGGAGGTCGTCGACGGTGGATGAGCGACGTTTTGAATGAGACAACTTTCACCGGCTGCGGAGCTTCTCCTTGGTGGCCTCGTCAAGGGGGTCGTAACTGGGAGCACAAAGACAATACGAGGAGGATGACAATGACGATTGGATCGTTGGTTCGATCGTTCGGTTTGTCAATTAGTTTTTAAATCGTAAATCAATAGATCGTCGATACAGAGATGCAAAATATACCAAAATGATATTCCAAGGTTGTCAATTAAATAGGGTAATGAAAAGAATGACTAAAATTGATGAAGAAAAATTATAAAAATTAATAATTAACAATAGGAGTCGAACGTGCAAGCAATTCTCATCGAACAATCATCCAAATTTATAAATATTGCATTCGTATTTCGGACAGTGTGTCAATGAGTTACAAGTTTAATGTATTCGTTTTTATTGTCAGGCACATTGAGGGTCGATATGTATTTATTTGTTGTAGTGAAGTGTGAGTGAATTTGTTGAAATGAAATAATAAATGAGACACACGAACTGCCGATGATCCTTCAGTCGATCCTCTATTCCGTTTTCGTCTTTTTTTCTGTTTTTTTTTTTTTTTTTTTTTTTTTTTTTTTTTTTTTTCATTATTTTGCTTTCGTGCTTGTTTGTCTTTGTGTATTCTATGGAAGGAAAATACTTACTCTGTTTAGCGAGGTAGTCGTGACTCGTTAGCGGTTGGAGATGAATCTTGTGCTGGCGTAGATCCGGTATGCTGCGCTTGAGATGGGTTAGCATGCCTGAACAACCAGGTTTTCAAGGTGTTAAACGAACCGCTGGGAGCTTTTCTTTTTTTTTTATGCTTCTTTCATTTCCCGCATTGTTTTTTATTTTTTTTTCAGGCGCAAACATTTCACTTGCGAGAACACACAAGCTGTACATCAAAAAAAAGGACATTCGGGTTACTCGACGATTTTTCTTTCATCCCAATCCACGGGGGACTGGACACCGAAAATCGATCGAAACTGGAATAGAATTCAAATGACGTTTGTGACGGGTTGGAGCAAGATATACGAGTTTTCTTTGCTGCAACGTTTGATCTGGAATCTTGGCTATTGAATTCACTGGTTAACCGCCTGGAAATACTCATTTTTTAGAGAGATATTCGCTCTTTTCTGTGAATAGTTATTATTCAGTATTTCTACGATAACTCGAGAACGATAGCAGATAGCAGCATAATTTTTTTTTTCAAATAAAGGTTTCAACTTCCTCTACAAGATAAATCTACAATTGTATGAAAAAATATTTTTTTTCAAACGGTTATTCCAATATTTCTCAGCTTATGAGTCGTTGGCTTATTTTCGTTGCCCGGTCCCCTTGAATGACAAAGTTTCATGGAGATAAAACGCTGGTCCATACTGTTCGATTGTCTTTTGAATGATCGAAAAAGGAAAATATTGTTTCTCGAGCAACTTCCTTTTTTTTTCGACTGTCCTTTCTTTTTATTCTTGTGATGCGATTAATCGATAACGTGCGAGAATGCGGGGAAGTGCGGGACGGAAATGATCGTGTTACACAACCCAACAAGCTTGAAGAGATGAGAGCGGAGACGGACGTGCGAAGGGAAAAGTTAATTTGAGAAAATTTTAGAACGAAATGAAAAACGTGCAGAGAAACGCATTCCTCGTGATGAACAGAAATACGAACGAGCACTACGATTGATAATTGTCATAGTGAAGATTATTCGTATTATTCAATGAACCAACGAGCATGACAGAACTCTCAACTCAAATGCACAAACATCGTCAACAAATATTGGAAAATTGAATAATCAACGATTGAAAAATGGACTGAAGGTTATTCCTGGAGTGTCACATCGACCGGAAGTTATGGAGGGGAGAAAAACGATTCGTAGGCAAAAAATGTATGAAAATTGTGTGAAAAGGAAATGAAATAAAAAATTAACTCACCCGTGATAGAATTGAGGGTCGAGCTTCGTTGCTTCGGCTCATCGAACTCGAGATTCAACGGCGTTACATCCTGTCCTGCCTTGTCAGTACTGAACTCGAGAATTCCGTGCCCGCTTCCTTTGTCACTGTGAATGAAAGTTCAGCGTTTGCATTTTAACCTCTCAGACATTTGCAGCTGAGAGTTTTTTTTTCCGAATGTATTGATTTTGAAAATTTTTATATTTCGATTATAGAATCGAAGAGAAGTTCTTTTTCTTTTTTTCTTTGCTCATTTTTTGTCAATGGACGTGAGAACAGGCTCGATGAAACTTACTAGTCATCTTGATCGTCTTGGATCGATTCCTGGCGACCCGTGGGAACGAGATTCGTATTCGGAAGCCCGCCTGGTCCGTATCGGCATCTCGGTGGACGGAATGCGAATCTTCTCGCGTCTACGTCAACGTCCGTTGGCGTGCTAACTGGGAATCTCGCTGAAATCGGATCGACCCCGGCTTGTTCTTCCTGTGATGACCAAAAAATCGATGAATTATTTTTAAACTCGGTCATTTTTTGGCTTCAATCGAAATTTTGAGTTTTTTTTCGAATATACTGATAACTTTATGGGTAAAGGGATGAAGATAGAGTGAAAAATTATAGGAGCAATGTTGTAGAGAATTAAATTTTCTACAAAAAAGCTCCAAAGAGTTGGTTCTATTCGCGATATTTTCGTCTAGAGAACGTTTTTCAAAGAGGCCCCAAGGCGAACGTTTTCGGGCGGCACTTCTCCGCGCTGGTACGGCTAAATTATTCAGGATAGACGAACGTCCCCAGGAGCTTTTTTGTAGGGAATTCAATTCTCCACACAAATAGTCCAGTATACTTTTCCTCTATCTTCGACCGTTTCAACAGAATTTGCAATAAAAGATCTCCCAAGTCAAATTAATCGATATCTTCGTCAAGGCAATAATTATTATTTCTAAAAGTTGAAAAAAACATCGACACAGTTGTGAAAAATGTTAGAACAATAAAGTAATACTCACGTCTCGCATATTAAATGTGATTTCGAGGTTCTCGATAAAGTGGCTATGAAATTCGGGATAAAGTGCGAGAACATCCAACAAATCATCCCTATGAATTTTGTGAAGATCGCAGTAAGTCAGAGCCCGGACGTTGCACGAGGATTTCCCAACGGTGGAATATTCGCAAGGATTTTCGCCGAATATATCGGGTGGATTGAGGATCGCCATAACGATATCATTCTTCAAAATTTCGATGCTTCCTCGTGATATGAAGTACAGCGAGGTCAAAACATCTCCACGATGTACGAGAGTATCGCCAGGTGGGGCGTGTGTAGTTTTGAATTTTAAGGACAGCGCTCTGGTGGTCATGAAACGATGCAGCATTTAATAATCACATCAAATGAATCATTAGCTCGAAACCTTTACGAATAAACATCTGGAAGCGCGCGCATGGAGAACTTAATTTTTTGCAATTCTCAAAAAAGCAGCAGCGAGCCAATCCCATGGACACGTCGATAAAAAACAATCAAAATAATTTAACAAAAACATCCGTGCTGAAAAAAGCGCCGTTTTTATTTTATTGCCATTTTCCAAGTTCAGTCTCAACTCAAGCAATTAAACATTTCGTTGGAAAAGCCATGGTTTGCGAAAAGTAGAAAAAAACGTTGTTTTTTTTCGGAATTTCTATTGATTCATTTTTTTTTTTTTGTTTTTCTATTTTTTTTTTTCATTCTATTTGGGCTTTCTGTGTATGTCTGGTCCCGTCCCTGCTGACTTCCTCGTAGCGTTTCATATTCAATGCTTCGTTTCGTGCTGCGAGAAAATGAATGCTGCAATAAGTTTAGGTCGTTTTTTTGGTTGGTTGTATTCTCACCTAAGACATCCCGGACTCGCTTTTTCAAAGGCTTTACAATTGTTGAGCAGCGTTCTGTTCAAATGAAGGCATATGTCGGCCTGCAAGCACTCGGGAAAGCCCTTTAGCACGCTGTTCATATCGATACCATTCGTGTAAGTCCAGGCGTGCTGAAAGTATTCCTCGAGACGCTGTCTCAGTGGATTCGGTATCTGATGAAACCTTATGAATTCACGAACGCGCAACATTTGCGTGTGATATCTCGCTGTACCGCTGTAAAGCCTCTGTATTATCGCGGAAACGTTACCGAATATACTCGCGTACATGAGAGCTGAAATAATCCGTTTTTTTTTTTTCAATCTTTAATCATTATTTATCATTACCATCATTATTTCAGTGGGAAGCGACGATTAATTATTTTTATAATTGCTAAGAACGTTCAAAACGTTGATTCATCATTTTCCTCGTAATTAATCAATCTTGGAACTTTGTTCATTACGCCAAACATAATTATTGCTAATTAATGACTTTTGTATTCCCAAAAATATCAATTTTTTTAATCAAGTATGGGAAACAACTGCGAGGAACACTCGCGAGATTTCCACTCGATTTGTCAATAACTTTCTGCACAAATTTGCCAAGTATCTGAGATTTTTAAATTGTGAAATTGAGCTACTTTTATCACGAAACTTACATCCGATGAGCATGACGATTATTGTGAATATTTTTTCGGCGTCTGTGTTCGGGGCTACGTTACCAAAGCCCACAGATGTCAGGCTGCTGAATGTGAAATACAGTGCGGTGATGTATCGACTCTGTGGAAACGTAGGCAACAAATTATCTTTAGGAAAAATATTTCCTTTTCATTTATTTCGATAAATTTCCCAAAAATGAGAAAAATATTAAAGATTCGTAGTGTGAATGAAAAATTGAGAGTTTTTCGATAATTTGCATTTTTTTTACGTACTTTTATACTCGGCCCTCCGGTGTTGTTGTGATAATAGAATTGATGGGTATCGTTCGCGAGAATATCGAGCCAGCCAACTTTACTTTTCAGGCCTGGCCTCTCGGCGTGTCCTATCGCGTACCTTTCGAACAAAATAAAGAGAATTGTCGAGTATTTTTTCATACCTCCGCCCTTAAATCCATCGAAAGCCCTTAATGTAATTTTTACCACAGTCACATGAAACTATTAGAAAAAAAATGGATCCTTTCGAAATTATTTTGCTGCTGAATTTGAATTGGAAATGAAAATTGATCAGTGTCATAATTAAATGAATATTTGAATGATTTGTATTACCAAACGCACGCCATCCAATGAGCAATGAGAGCAAAAGTTGCCATGAGTAGTAAAAGCACCGCAGCACCATATTCGCTGTATCTGTCGATTTTTCTCGCGACTCTGACCAACCGGAGGAGACGGGCTGTCTTCAATAGGCCCATGAGGGTCGTAGTCTGAAAGACAACATATTTTTTCCTCTCTCTTGATGTGTACGTGACGTTAAAAATATAGATAAAGGCTCAAAAGGCGAAAAGTCTCTCGCGAAATGATCCCACAAAATATTATCCACATTTGTTATGAAATATTATTTACAGTTGTTTAATTACATGGGTTCAAAATTTGAGAGACCATCTCGAGGGAGTTGTTAAGCTATAGCAAGACGAAGGACACTCGGGAAGCAATCTTTAGGCCTTAGGAAAATAATTTTGATTATCGGTAACGAAAGAAAGCTGTCGCTAATAATTGATCGACCAATAAAAAAAAAACAAAAAAAAAAGTTGTTCATTACAGTTTGATCCCCACACACAAAAGTCTCGACTCCATCGTCTAAATTAAAAATCCTGCTGCCTTATTGACAGTCTAAGGTTTCTCGATTCTCCAAGGATCAAATTAGTAATCGAGTAACATTTATTTCTCGCACTTAATATCATGAGATCGAATGTTTGTTTATTGCAAAAACATTCGTTAGTGGAAAGAATCACAAGACTAAAATAAAGAAATTCGAGCAGATCAAGCGTTGCTATTCCAAAACATCCCCACTCGACTGAAAGCTCTAAAAAAAAAATAACATTTCTATGAAGCAAAAACTCTGCAGCATATAAAACACGAACGCTAACTCTACGAGAATTCAAATTTGGAAAATGAAGGAAAAATTCACGTCGTAGAGATTTTCAAGGATAATTACTGTTTTCAATCAGTCGGAGATGTTACGAAATAATGAGAAATTTTTATTTAATTGAGAGACAAAAGGCAGGAGAATCGAAACGATGAAAAATCGATTGTGACAATTTTTCTCGTTACCAGTAATCACGACAACAATGCGCAAAAAAGAGCGAGGCAGAATGATGAAATTTCGGTTTGAAATAACGAGGAAACGGACGTTAAAAACACGAGGGGCTGCGCGAACCTTTGAATTTGTTTGATACATAAAAAAAAAGATGCAGTTTCATATTAAAAAGGGGGAAAACACGACGAAAAGCTGCTGGGCAGAAAGGGTTGTCATGAAAAAGGACACGAGCTTGCGCGAGGAAGATTTGTCAGTCCAATGAATAACGTACTCATGCATCGCTATACTTATTGATAAAAAGAACGAAACGAGATAAAAATAAGTAAAAAATGCATAAAATTAAAAAAAAAATATAATTTTCTAAAAATAATTCTATAGTTGCGATCAATTCCAGAACGTAACATAGATTACGATAATCAAATGAATCTCATAGTCGTAATAGGAAGGGATTGAAAGAAGAGAGACAAAGCGCACCCAAAAGCGATTGACCATGTTGCAAATTTGTTTACTTTCTTTCACAATTGTTGTTCCATTTACGCGCAATTCCCATGAATTTTTCATCGCAAATCGAAGCTTCGATTGGCCGATTCAATTTTCATGTGTCTTTGATGAATAAATAATTAACGAGAATTTCGTCTGCGAAGCTTACGAACGCGTAAGCGGAGATCAACTTATGTAATCGTCGGGATAGCTCGTAGCACATTAAATCAGTTCATTTTTTCTCGAGCTCGCTTGTTAGGACGATGGAATATGATAAAATAAAAATAAAAAAAAAACCGCTGAATATTAAAAGCTCGTGAATTTCGTATTTTTTATTTTGCCATTAAAATCAACTCCGAGTTTGATCCTCATTTATTATTTTTGAGTACGAAAAAATATTGTCAAAGTCGATTGAATAACTTTTTCATAATTCCCTCCAAGTCTCCCTCCCCTTTGGCATATTTATTTTCTCGCTTCATTGCATCCCAATGATCTGAACACGTGGCCCAAGAAAAAAACTTGTCGATATTTCTTGAGCCATCCCGATGATTGCGCATCGTTTGGCAACGAAACAATAGGGCGATAAAATAATGGATTGAAGTAAACGAACTCAAATGAATTAAATGAAATAATTCGTCGAGAAAAAATGAGATTTAAAAAAAATTAGACTTTCAACTAAATCATTCGTTAATTGTATTATGTGAAAAAAAAATTAAGAGAGTAAATATGATTTTACTATAAAGTGTTCGCGATATGTTGTACCTTCGAATATGCTGATGATGTCGAGTGAGAGTGAGTGTGGCTTGTCTCGAGGATGACATTCATTTTAAGGATTTCGATGGATGTATGAATCTTTTATACGTGTATATATATATTTTTTCATTGCACGAGGGCTCTTTATTCGTATCGTTAGATTTTATCAAATTTCATGAGGAAATCGATCGAGAAAAAATATTCACTTTTTTTTCGAAACTTCTGAAATGCTGCATTTTTATTTTGCAATTGCGTTCATCGCTATATATATATATAAATATATATACACACACTAGCAGGTTATTGTAGCTCGGACATTTTCACAAGAATGAAAAAATCGTGAGGGGTTTACAATTTTTGGTTTTTTTCATGTTAGATCCTGAGGGTCGTGTCTATAGAGAATATTTTTCTGTCCAATTTTAATCGGAAATTTGTAGATATTTAGTGAACAAATTTGTTTGGCTATATTATTAGGAAAAAAGTATTGTATGAAGAGTTTTCAAAAACTTATACGAATAAAAATGTACGGGTGCAGAGAATGGTCGTAAAGAGAAAAAATGGTGAAAAAGTGCGTGAGTGAGAGTGTGAAAAATATTAAATCACACAAAGAAGTGCGGTTGAAAAAACGTGACGAGCTGTTCATCGCTCGGTGTGTCAAGTGGAGATTTGCAAAAAAATGTTGTTTTTTTATTTTCCGTAGGCTAGTGTGTGAGTGAGTGCTGTGTGGTGAATGTTTGTTATGTTTGTGGAAATAATGAGGTCGGCGATGCGTTGAACGACGAGGGGAATCGTATTTTTCTATATTTCCTGCCGAATCGGTGGTTGATTCTTATCGATCGTTTAGCAATCGAAGAAGTTCGTTATTTTCCGCAAAAAAACCGATTATTTCTTCATAATTAGTGAAAATATTAAGAATGAACGAATTTTTAAATTTTTTTCGATGTGAAACCAAAACAATTAACTTTGATTTTTCTTCTCTGAATTTTCAGGAACGCGGACCGCGAGATCGGTTGACCGAGGACCGTAAAATATAAATCGCACATATGTAGACGTTGGAACGTTTAACAGGTGGTTTTATTGACATTACTCGTATCGAAGCTGAGCTCAACCTTTCTTTTCCACTCTTACGTTCTTTCTCCGAGCCAACCTTTGCCTGCCCCTTCCCTCATTCCTTGTTCTCGCACACACGCCATTTCTCAAGCACTCTAACGTTTTTTCACCAATCTCGCTCTCGTCCAAATTTTTCCTAAGGCTCAACGCAAAGATGATAAAGTTTGTGAAAAAAGAATCGCGCTCCGCAGTTGTCGTAACGCGAAGATCGATCAACTTTTCCACTCTGTTGTTTCCTCCCAAAAAATTACGTGAAAAAAATTATTCCACGAATCAATCTGAACACGAGAACGTTTCTTATCGAAAAACAAACGTGACCCTAAAAATAATAGTAAATTTCTCAAAAATAACTAGCCAATCAGTTTGCTCATCACTCGCCCGTATCCTCCACGAAAATCATGCTCGGTCGTCAGTATTTCGTAAAGAGAAAAAAATTTTTTTAAAAATTTCTACAAATCGAGGCAGGAAAAAAAATGCCGGGAGAAAAAAAACTGGACCAAGTAAGAAAATCATAATGATCGATATTTCATCACGTGGACGTCGAAGATTTATGCAAATACGATATTAAAAATAGTACATAGTAAATATATATATGTACGTGTGGGTGTATGTGTGTACACAATATGTATTAATGTAAGATGATTATAATTAATAATTATAATAGACATAAAGAGTTGAGAGAACGGTGTCGAGTGTGACAAAGCGAATACATGAAAGAAAAAACATTTGTTTCGTGACGATATAACTTTGTGGTCATATTTTTTGGTGTCTTTGTGTGTGTGTTTTTTTAATCATACGATATTATAAAAAATAGAATATATATATAACGAGAAAAGAAAAATACGAGATCGGCATTAAATGGTCCAAATCTGCGTTAGAGAGAAAAAAAAAACTTCAGGCTTTTTGTGTGTCAACTAACCTCATCCTTGTCCAAGCCGAGCTACGGAAACGTGAAACTGGAGTTAAATCTCATTCATCTCGGTGTCATTGATGTTGTTTTTTTTTTGTTTTTTTTTTTCTAATGGACCACGCTCACGCTCGTCCCTCACTCATTCTACGTGCATTCGTTACTAAGGTTCTTCGCGGCATTCACAAGTTTTTCAATCGACAACCCGTTAGCATCATAAACGTCATCGTCATCTTGCCCAATTCTCGCGCCTCTTTCCCTCTCTCTCTCTCTCTCTCTCTCTCTCTCTCTTTCGCTCTCCAACCTTTTCACTCGCTCTATCACTCCCTTTCATTCTCTTCATTTGCCTTTCATTCTTTGCTCTTGCTCTCTCTCTCTCTCTCTCTCTCGCTCTCTCTCGCCTGCCATGAACCTGCCCGAAGAATTTGTTTAATCGACCGAAACGTGTTCTTGATCGTGGGTCAAATTCGAAAGAAACAAAGAAAATGAAAAATAATGAGACAAGTGGAAAAACTGAGATAAATAGATCGGAAATTGTTCGTTTTCTACGTTAATTTTGATGCGATAATTTTTTTCATTTGTTTATATTCATCGACGTTTATGAAAATTCAACAAATTTTTCAACAACTTTTTTTAAAATTCCAATTTCGATCAATTTATCTTGAGATTGTTCTCACACAAATGAAGAAGAAGAAGACGCAGAGGAATGTCAAGTTCGAGGTCCTTTTCAACGATGGAAAAACTTTTCCTCCCCTCTCGATTCGTCAGGGTTCTTCAAATTCACTCCAATAGTCAAGGCAATGTGATCAACATTGTTATTGAGCTTTAGTATCATTAGTAAAATACACATTTCAAAAAAATCGATGCAGTCAAGCACGAAAACAGAAATTTGCACACCCACGTCTATTTTTATTTCTTTTGTTTCTCTTTTTGTTTTTTCATCATCTGGTAAAACGCAGTAGTGCGCGCGAGGAGAGAGAGCGCGAAAGGAAAACAAATTAAATACCGTGAATCATAGATCCTCGCGTACAAAAACCATCCACAACACCGAAGAAATTTGGATAAAGACAAATACAAATACATACATATACGTATGTCTTCATATTAATATACAATATGCGGATAGCAAGGACGAGAATCAACCGGAACTTGAAGAAAACGTGAGACGATTTGCAGATTTTTTTTTTTTCGAGTAAAAAAAATAATTTATCAAAAAGTTTCGTTCTCGATGGGAAATCCACGAGACGTGCCACAAGTTGACGTAAAAAACATGACGATTAAAATTAAAAAAACGAAAGTTTTTTGAAATATTAAAACGTTTTCAAAACTGTCTCACGTTTTCGTTCCTTTCCTTTTGTTTTTCCAGTCTGGCCCGTCCACATAAATATATTATGGATACAATTACATTTACAGAGGCAAAGGATGGTCACTTTTGGTTTCAGACAACGGGATAATGCAAGGAGAAGGATTTGAAAATTAGTAGTTTGTAGAATTTGTTGAAGTAGAAGAAGATGAAGAAGAAGAATAGTTGTTGATAACCAAGCGTGAATCGGGTATAAAGACGACTATTATATCGATAGACACACATAGTATCATTTATTTTTGCTGCCCTTGGCACGTGTACCCGAAATACATACATTAAACAAAAATATTTATCGGGCCCATTGCCCAACATTTTCACCGATCAACGACGACAACGATTTACGTCTAACAGGTAATAGTTATATGTATATATAAATACATATATATGCATATATAGTTATCATAGTTTTAGGCATACAATGCATGGTGGTGTGGAAAATCATGGCAATCTTAAGCATCGACTTGATTATTATCGATAAACTATTGAAATTTCATCTCAAGAATTCGCGTCAACAAGAATTTGAGGAAAAATCATTTATTCCTTATTTTTTTGTTAGAGATCGTGAGTCACTGTCCAGGACGTTTTTTGGAGAAACAATTCTTTGAGCAAAGAATGAATTATCAATTGATTGAGTTTTTTTCCTGAATTTTCTCCACTTTTTGAAATTCCGAGTATGCGTTTTTTTTCTTTATTAACAAACAACGAATCCGTGTGGGAAATTGAAAAACGAGAAAGCAATCGAGTTTTTTATTCTATCCACAAACTCGACCCTGAAATAGCGTCCCAGACGGAAATGTGTCCTTGAGTATGTGAAACTGTTAATGGATGTTTATTTATTGAGGAATCAATAAAAGCGTAAGTCCAGGTGATCAATATTATTAAACAGACGTCTCAATAAATAGGTCACCAAGCATCGAATCAATAAGGCTTCGAGTAGCTTTGCATTTATTTGTGCAGGCAATGGATAGGGAATTATAAATTTCTTAAGAGATTTGCCATGATCTTTCATCGCCCCTTGCTCGTGTAGATTCACTCCGGACTAATAGTGCAGGGTTTTCATCTCCGGAAATTCCTTCCGGTTTTCGGTAGACGAAGAAGTTGGGAAGAGCGAGAAAGAGAGGGAGAGAGGAGGAGAGGGAGAGAGAGAGATTGATAGAGAGGAGATATTGATTAGATGATCAAAGCAATTCCACTCTTACCTCGTCCGTATTGGAGCCATAAAGTAAGAGATCAAAGGGTATGGCAGCCACCAGATCGATGATGAACCATCCCTTCAAATAATGGACGGCTATCTTCATCGGACGGGAAACCACCTCGTCGTTGTTGTTGACAAAGGTGGTACGAAAGTTTATAAGTATGTCCACGACGAATGTCACGTCGACTGTGTATGAAAAAATATTTCATCTTGATGAAATAAAAACCGATGAAAAAACACTCACACGAATATACACAATGATAATTATTTTATTTTGTCAAAAATTTGATGTCCAACCGAATGGAGGCTGAATTTTTATTAAATTGTGACGGCCTCGGATTTGTATAAAAATAAAATGTTTTTGCATTATTTAAAGAAGAAATTGACTTTCGTAATCATCGAGTTTTCATTGTCCCCAGCCAACATCGATTATTTTTTGTAACTGTTAATGATTTTGTCAGTAAAATCAATGATTGAACTCACCGATCAAGTCGATAATGACGATCGTATCGTCGCCGTACTTTTTGGCCTTTCGGCTGTTGTAATCGGGATCCGAGAGTAAAAAAGCAGCAACGTAAGGTGTAAAGATTGCTGTGTACATAACTAGGATTAATATTATCCAGTCCCAGGCCGCCTTGAACGGCGAATAATGTAGAATAGTCCATTTGTGTATTCGAGGTGACTGTAGCTTGTACTCGGGTAGGACGTCCGCACCAAGAGACAGTACCTGCAAAATAAATTGATGGATAACGGCGAAAAAAAAGGAGCCAAAACAAACAAGATTTCGCGTTTAAAAAAGGAACGAGAACATTTGTTGAATGGAAATAAATTTTGCTACAAGCTGAGCCGATCACTATTCATTCGTTTTCCGAACAATTGACCTCTCTGGCCGAAAACCGTTTCGTGTCCTGGTGAACTAAAGAATTCGTATCTGCCATCGGTCGTCACTTTTATTCGTGGCATTCAAATGAATATCCGATTATGATTGATTAGCCTGTTCATGTGGTGATAATTATCGCATCGCCTAATCGATAACTAATCGAATAGTCAAATTAATTTGCGATCAACTTGACCGGCCGGCGGTCTGCCTTGTACTGATCGGACAGGATCGTAAGGCGTGTTTATATCCAATGGAGGACAAGAAGAGAACGGTGGCGCGAATGAGGACGTAGGTCAGGGCGCACCCTCCGTCTGTTTTCCTTTCACCCTCGATACTCTTTTTTCTCTCCTATACATGCACCTTTTTCTCTCTATACACTTGTTCAATTATTATGTGTGTTAGTGAGGAGGGTAGTTATCGAGTTTAACGCAGGGGTGGTTAGACGTTTGGAGCAGGTTGCTTGTAGGCAACGGGGCCATCAGGGCAAATCGCACGCTTTCCTTATTCATCGGATTCTATGTATAGTGTGGACTGTGCGGATCGAGCTTGTAGAGACCGATTGGCACGATTTCTCTTATGTGCGCGATCATTCTCAAGGAGGCGAACGAAAAACAACAACAACAAAAATGATGTTCTTTCGTTTCGCCACGAATCAGAGTTAACGAATACTTTTTAATTAGCTGTTTGTACAATTTCACATTCCCAGCAGTGTTGGGAGCTTCGAAATGGCACTAAAGTTTGTAGAGCTCGTTAACGAGCTCCGCAAACTTGGCAGATCGAATAAAAAGTTCAACTCGAGAACTGTCGCGTCCTGAACATTCGAAAAATTTGTAACGAGCCCCACGCGTTATTTCCAACGAAGAGTTATGGTTTTTCACGATTCTCTATTTATTCATTACTTTTTTAACTTCCGACTCCTCGAGTCTCGAAACTTTCCGAAATAATTTCATTCTTATTTTCTTTTCATCGAATAAATCTACTGTCCAATCTCTGTAGTTCCCGCAAGTTGCTAATAACTGCATCGCACTTGCGCCAAGACACGTGCGGCTTCCAAGTTTTACACAGCCTTGGGATGGACGTAGAATATGCGAGAATCTCGTAAGAAAGGAACAAGTCGGAATTCTTTAATCTCACTCCCCTAATAGCACACACTGACACACACAGACACGCCCGCGCACACACACATATAAATACGAAGAGAGGTCGAGGGGTTGAACGGCGCAATTTCCCACAACTTCTCGCACGAGATGCAAATACGCGACGTTTAGAATCGGCGTTTCTTTATCGATCGTCCGCTCTCGTTATCTTTCGATCGGACGAGCCACTGACACCTCTGAGCCACCCTTTTCGATCATTTACATTCATTTCATCAATTTTGGTGAAATGATTGATATTTTTTAATCGATAATGTAAATCATTTCACTGTCCATGGAAATTCCAATTTTTTTCTCCGAATTTATGTGGAATTTTTGAAATTTTTTCGATCGAGCTTCAGGAGCTGTTTTTTTTTTTTTTTATGGAGAGCGAAAGTTCGTCGTGAGATTTGCACAGAAATATTCGGCCGGATAAGTTGGTTTCAGCAGTTCGATTTTTGTTAAGCTATTCCGGAATAAATAACACGCGGATTTCGTATACGTTCACACACATCGAAGAAGAAATGAGGTTGATATAATTTTGGATAAATTAAAAATGCAAAGCTCCCTCACCGTGGACAGGGTCGAGCCAAAGTTCGATTTTTTCATTATTCCCTCACCGAAATACGAGCGAAATACGTTTGCTACAGACATTTTAATGACTAATTTTAAATGCATTTCATAGGAATGGGAATAATGTTGAAAAATCTGAAAGTTTTCAAATCTTTCTATATTTCGATATTTATTATTGTTGCGTGTGTGTGGCGAGCTGTAAAAAAGTAATGGTAACTTCGCAGTGCTTGTGTTTGCATGGAAAACACACAAAGAGCGCGAGCGCGCAGTTGCCCGCCACGGCAGTAGTCACAGCCAGACGAGATCAGACTGAGTGTGGAAAACGTGCTCGGGTATCGAGGGTGGAGCGTAGAGGGGCCCCGAAAGGCGCCGAGCGTACGATAAACCCAAACAGTGTTTCACTTTGTCTATCAGCTTGCTCTCGCTCTCGTGCAGTTTCTCGTTCGACACAACACGCTCGTATAGTTTAGGCACATGAGCTTATACGTCACGACAACGCAAACGACGTGAATTTCGTACTTTTAAAAAAACATCAGTCGACAGAGATGAAAAAAAGTATCAGATCAAAAATTTCCTCTTGGCAGAATAAAAAATCGAATTCTATCACTACTTTTCAAATATTTCGTGTTCGTTCGCGTGAAATATAACTTTTCATGACGTAAAAAAAAGCTTCTTGTAAATAGAGATGAAAAATGCTGGGAAAATCGAGTTCACGTCCTCCCATTGTGCAGTTCGATTTTTTTCTTTTTTTTTTAATGAATGCATCGTGTGGATTATGCGAATTGAAAATGGTTAATTTTTTTCGTACGGGCAGCAGTGGACGCGGAACGGGAGATGCGAGGAATGTTTTGAGCCAGCGAGGAGGAACGTTCCGAAAATAGGAGCTTTTCACACGCATACTTAATGAGAAAGTATCAATGTATATGTGCAGTCTGACTGGAGAGAGAGAGAGAGAGAGAGAGAGAGATAGAGGGAAAGAGAATCAGAAGTGGAAGCTCGACGGTTCGCACGTATAATCTCGAGATGGCGATGAGAATGTGAAATGCAAAGGGTGAAAAACGTGTCAAGATCGTTGAGAGATGAGAGAAAAGCTTGTTTACTTCGTTTTCCTCGTTTTTTGTTCTGCCTGCAGCGTAAAAACGAGAAGAAAAGGAAAACGTTTGGAGAACATGAAGTTGAGCGTTTCGTAAAAATAAAGTTGTGTCAAGGACGTTGCTATAGATTTGCCATACGTGCGATTAATATTTTTCGATGAATGCTATGTTATGAAAATTTACGAGCCCTTTCGAATATGGATCGATCGATAAGAGAATACAGGGACGATGACAAATATTCGAGCCTCTTCGCATTCCTGATTATTCAACAATAACTCGACTGTTGTTCGACGAAGAACAGAAATACGCTTCTCTATTAACTCGAACGAGGGTTAAGCTCAACCGATTGACAGACGAATCGATAATCGTCAACATATCGATTTATTCATAACTGTTTGACTGTCCATTTTTATTGCAACAGCAAAAAGAGTCACAATGGACGTTCGGGTTCGGTGAGTACACAGCGATGATGAGAAATATTTTTTCGTGATAAATTAATGGGAAGTGAGAATAAATATCCAGAGGAAAAATCGATTTTCACGAAAATGCTGGGTCGTAATTTTGAATAATATGGAAAAGACGCTATCGGTGAAATATATTGTTGGGATATAAAATGGTTGAGTGTCTGTCTGTACCTCTTTTGTGATGGTACCCTTGAGTGCCTGAGCTTGGGGGCCACCATTTTCAAGCAGAAGGCTCTTGGTACTGCCACCCTTGAGTCTAACGCTGCTCCAACGTTGCCTGGGCACTTCGGGCATTGTTCTATCGATACCGTGTCTGTCATGATCCCTGAGAGAGCTGCTTTTAACACCGTGTGGTAGGAGAACACTGGGAGTTGCATTGGCGGTTGGTAGAGTGGTGGAAACAGCGACAGCAGCAGTGGCGAGTGCGACGCTGGGGGATTGAACGTTTTCCAGAATGTCCATTTGGCCAAGAAGGTGTTCGGACATAGCTCGAGGGGATTTGATGCATGTCATGGTAGGATTAGGTACGAAGGTGTTGGCGATGGATGACGATATTCTCAAGGCATCGTCGTCAGCTCGATCAACGAAAAGATGTTCTCGATCGTTGGATTCCTTTTCGATTATTTCTGATTGTTTGAAATTGTCTTGATACTCGTGGATAACGCTTGTTGGTTCCCTCGCGATCGGCAGCGTGACCGATCTCCGGGACCAAACAACGCTCGAGTTTTCAATCGTCGTACCTGACTCGATCTCCTCTTCGACGTAACTGTCGCGCGCTTCCTCGAGCTCCGTCAGCGGCGCTACGCTGCCTGTTAAACTTTTACGTCCAGGATTGAATCTTCTACCGGTCAATGGTAACGAGGTCGAAGCGAACGAACCGATCGACGAGGTAGAGGACGATGACGTTGGCGATATCGTCGGTCTCGTTTTAGCACGGAATTTCAAACTGCCACCGAACGTTCGAGGTCTCTTTCGTCTACCGGAAGTACCAATGAAGAAAAAGCCACCGTTGCCACATAAGCTCGGTGTTGATCTTGTGTCAACGATCAAACCGTCACGCTCCTCCGATCTGCTCTCGCTCTCCTCGTTCAATTCGGAGGATATTCCGCTCCCAGGACAACGATAATGATCCTCGCCTCTCGTATCGGTCGATGAACGACTCCGATCGTCCGACGAACTGGAATTAATCGTTTTGCCAGCTCTCGACCAACGCGTCCCTCTCGTCAACGTTGCAAACAGTCCCACCCCTCCGACGTTACACCCTGAACTTTCATCCCTCCCTTCGCTCTCTTCTCTCACCTCGTTACTGTGATCACACGTCGACGATCGGTGGAATCCGCCGCTACGATTCTCCGTTGATCTCAGCGAATCGACAGAAGTGTCTGAGACGTGAAAACGACTGGACGCTCTTGGCAGTATGCGCTTTCTTCTAATGACCACAGGCGGTGGCAAACGATCGCTCCTCGAACGTTCGTTTCTCTTAACCTCCTCGATCCTTCGCTCCGATTCTCTCACATTATTCAGAGCTATTACTTCCGTTTCTTCCCCCTCGAAATCCTCCCCTGCCTCCTCCAGCTCGGGTTCCTCCGCCTCCTCCACAACGAACACGTCCTCAATACTCGATCTCTTAACAATTGGCACTCTCGGCCAACCAACAGCCCCCCCTTTTTCGATCTCGTGCTTCGACAGCTTCGCCGCGTAAGGATGAATCTTGAAAGATTCTTTTCGCCCCGATTTTTTCCTGATTTTTATTTTCGTTTCTCTTCCTTTTTCCTTCTTCCCTCTTGTAAATTTATTATTCCTCTTTAACGTTAATTAATTCGTGCAAGATTACGACAATTTGTCACTTTTTTACATTCGAGTACAAAAAATCCTCAAAGTCCTTAAAAATAACGTGTGGCAGTCCCACGTTGAAAGACAATTGGGTTTTATTTATTCCATAAACTGGTCACTGTGTTCTTCGACAACGAAGAGCAAAGCTTTCGTGTATCTTAATCCTGTTTGTTGGCTTTTTTCTTCTCTTTTATTTTTCGTACGTTATTCCTTGTATTTTATTTAAAGTTAGTGGATGGAGTCTCGCGTTGACGGTGTATCGGGCTGTCGGGTCTTCAGGTCGTGGGTGTATACGTATTCGAAATAAATCATCAATAAATTCGTACAAAGAGTGCAGCGACCAACTCAAAGGAGAAAATCAACGACGATACAAAAACGATTATTCTCTTTGAAAATGTATATCGGTTAGTTAATGGATAAACTTTCTCGGTGTCAGTCTCGGATGATTCAATTTTCGTTGGCTCTCAATGATTTTCGTTCTGTGTTTTATTCACAATAAGTTTTTTATTGATTTTTTTTTCAACTTTTCCGGATTTTTCCCAAAATTATCGATTTTCGTGACTGTTTTTTTTGTTGTAAAATTGGTGTTTGCAGTCACTTGTGCTTTGGAATGACGGAAATGCGAGTACGGAATTATTTTTGTGCGTATTATTTCGCTAATACTCACGATTCTCGGTAAACAATTTATTTATTGTTATTGTAAATGAATTCGAACTTGATTATTTGGCACAATCTCGTTATTTTGTTTCCTCCAGCATTCCTTACAGTTGGTAATCTTAAGCTTAAGATTTTTCGTCTTTCTTCGTTCCGTTTCGATTGAATATTTAAATGATTTTTCAATTTCTATTTATTCGACGCCGGATTGACGAGAAAAATTGGAAAACTTCGGCGAGTCCATTCCCGGAAGCGTCGGAGTAAAAAGCCTCGTGATTCGTGCTTGGCGAAGCAACAGTCGCACGTCCGGGTGTAAAAATTTTGGAATTCAGCATGAACTCCCTGACCGCCGAACCAACGGGTCATTCGAACCGCCGCCCACTCGTCCATCGAATGTCAGCGATCCGGCAAATATTTATTTTCTATTTTGTTGTTCTCTTTTCTTTTTAGTATTTCCAGCAATTATAAAAATGTTAATAATAATATAAATAACAACGATCTCGAGTATTCAGAGGCAGCCGAGGGTGGTAGGGTGTACGTCGTTAGTCGTTGAGTACGAGGTCGTCGTTTGTGCTCTGTTTTCGTTCTCAAGCTCGTTCGTACAATCCGCGATGTTTTTTTCCGCTCGATAGTTTTCGCGTACGTCGAAAAATCTCATAACAACGTGGGGGTAAAAAAAAAAAAATCACAAGTGCCGCGATTCCGCGAAAATACTAACGGAAATAAGAGCGAAGTGGCGCAGCACGAAGGGTCGCGGGGAATATGACGAGAATGGGAAAAAATGACAGTCAGGAAAATGTTTCACAAGCCCCTCCCTTTCGGGGAAAAAAAAATTGTTTCTGCGTTGCTTTCTCGTCTGACTATGTCGCGAATGTTTTCACTGGCGTCGACCTGTGGCCTCGTTCGTCGAACATGAACGTACACACACACACACACCCAGGTGTGCATGTAAACGGAGCGAGAAAAACAAGGAAAAGCAGGCCGATCGTTGCCCGGAACGTGACTCGCGATTTCGTTCTACTTGTCAGTCAAAATCACGTCTGACCAAATACACGCTCTTTCTACTCGCCGCCCCCAGAAATTTTTCTCTCGCCTCGTTCCTGCCCGTCAGTCTCTTGTTTTTGTACGAAAATTTTATTCTTTCCTCTATCCTCCGATACACTCCGAACATAACAAGTTCAACGACTCCCCTCGCGACTCCGATGCTTTCCTCCCCTTTTTGTAAAATCGCTTCCCATCCCCGTCCCGGAGAAATCTCGGTATAAGGATCGTCTCGCTCCGAGAAAAGATACTCCGTTCGCTCTGTTGGACGATACTGAACCGCGCGAAAAAGCCATCGTACCAGGAACCAGCATCACTCGCGGGTTATGTATACATAGAAAAAACTCACACCACCTGTGAGCCTTTCAAACAACCCCTATCGCGCATCTCATCCCACCCTCGCATCTCCCGTTTATATTCTATACGCCGACGTCTCCTTTATTGATTCGGGGTTGCTCGCGGGAGCGTGAGAGAGAAATAGAGAGAGGAGAGAGAGGCTGCGAGGCGCATGCGTCGCCGGGAAAACTACCCTCGCGATAGGAGCGCCATGGGAGATTTTCGAGAAACACTAATGCGGAAAATGTGTCGAGCCAACGAGCAATTCTCGACAGCCTGAAAATATCTGACCAACATTCATAATTGCGTTTTAATGAATTATGAGCGACTATTAATTTCCTACTGGAAAACATCTTCCTGCTTTTCTCGTCACGACCTTCGAATATTCTCCTCCCCGAAATCCACTTTATCCGTTTATTCATAACCGTAATTATTTCATTTTCTATCAAATCCCGGAAGTGTCTCTCAACCTTGTAACGAGCGGATATTAAAAATTGTCAATGAAACGACCGCATCGTATAGTCTAGTTCTTCTAAAAATAGCCTCAGGTAACAATTTTGAAAAAAAGAAAAAAAAGACGCCAAACATTGAAAAATCTTTGTTGGTCTCATTTTTACCAAGATATTTGGAAATAATAAATTTTATTTTTTTTTGCAAATGTATGGCCAAGAGAAATAAAACAGAAAATATAAAAATGAGGCGTGCATGGATATTGTAGTAGAGATAATTACTATGGCAAGGGACGAGATAATTGGCTCAGATTCTGACTGACGAGGTGTAAAGTTAATGTCAAGCGAACTTAATTGAATGCATAGATCAGCAGAGCGATTGCATTTCCGCTAAAGGGGCAGAGTGAATTTCGATCAAAGGGATACGATGAATCAAAGGCACCTACACATTTCCGCAAATAGCTCAAGCTCTTTCACAAGCCACATGCACACTCAGCTCAAGGGGGTTTTAAAAGTTCCTCATTAAAGTTCCGACTGGATTTCGGTTGCTCCGATTTCCAGTAGCAGCAAAATTATGATTTTATTTCTCCAATTTCTCGATGATTGGGAGAAAAAATAAAAATGGGGTTGTGCGTTTGTTTACGGGGAGTAATTAGCGGGTGTGTTTATGCAAATGAGACAACCGTGAAGTGGAAAATTTGGTCGAAATGTCGAATACATCGAGTTTTTTTTTTTTTTTTTTTTTTTTTTTTTTTTTTTTTTTTTTTTTTTTTTTTTTTTTTTTTTTTTTTTTTTTTTTTTTTTTTTTTTTTTTTTTTTGGTTTGGTGGTTTTTTCGTCCTGTTCCTTGGCGAGATCCTCGACAAGGTCATGAAGTAGCCTAATGTCTTGGGGGCTGGGGGAATCGACCCTACCAGCCCCCAGATTCATCGTACTGTGGGGCGCCAGTTCACAGAGTTCACTGGCTATATCAGGCCTGCTAGTAACCTCGCCACGAGACTTACGCAAAGCTGATATACTGCGCGGTAAACGAGAGGCCCCTTCTTCCTCCTCCTGCGTCTCCTCCCTTTTACTATATAGTTTCTCCTCTTCCTGATATTCCTCCTTCTCCTCCTGCCACCAAGGCTTTGAACCCAACCAGCCAGTCCAGCTGGTCTGATCGTTTTCCTGGCGTTCCGGGTGCTCGTTCACCCTTTCCTCGTCGGCATCGCTCATTTAGCCCTCATACGGCCCTCGCGATTGCTCGATAATGAGCGATAGCTCGATTGCCCCTTATCTCGCCTATCGAATCACCACTTGGGCGCACTTGAGCTCCGTCTTTTCATCATTAAAAGAAAAAAAAACAAAACAATTTTCCTGCCGTTTTATTTATTTTTATTGATTTTTCAATCAAAAATGTTTATTTTTAATCGTCACACTGTCGGCATTAATTTAATACTTTCTTCAGGTTTGGATTCATAATCGGAACGAAGAGCCAGCAATCTGAGAGACAAATAATTCAGACGATAAATCATTTTTCTCCTCTTTATGTGCCGTCGATTTAATAAAAATGCATGTGGAGTAAGATGAAGCGAGAGAAAAATAGTTGGATGATTAATAAACGAGATCAGAGCTGAATTCCTCGCGGTATCTAGGAGCGCAGTTTGTCAGCGTAGTAGCGAGAAGTGAAAAAAATGTGTGTTATCGATCGTAGTGAAGCTCGCTCGCGATTCGTGTATATAAACCTGACGAATGGCAAATACGATCAAAGTCCCTGCGTGTTATTAACGCCCTGTCAAAATGGAGGTTACGAGGGGAATGTTGAAAACAACAGTAATAACATAGAAAAAGAATAAAAGCTGTCGACGTGAAAGCTTTTCCAAGAGCCTCGATCAATTCCAGCATGGCCATCTTGATATTTCTTCCTCACGTACGAACGTCCAACCAGACTTGAGTATAAATCGATCCAAACTAATGAGAACAAAGTTGCAAGCCTACTATGTCCATTAATGAACAAAAATAAAACGATGCATAAGGGCATGAGGGCAAAAGGGAAGACTCTAGTATTCCCTTCGATCTGACCTACAAGTCGATTTTGCTGCGTGGAGAATATAAATTACGAAATGAATGTGCAAACTTTACCCCAAACACGAAATTACCAATTATTGGAACAATAAAATAAAAATAAATAGATTCGAACACAAGGTTGCCATCAAATGATTCTCTTTTTCCTTGTCCTCGTTACCAAGTGATAGACGCAATAGGTCAAGGTCGTGAAGTGCAATGGGGAAAAAAAGGCACGTTAATAATGCAAGAAAACACGATGTCGGTTGATTCGTCGTGTAGAGAGATACAGACCTAAGCACACGTCCACACACAGAGACACATAGACTCGAAACACGTACAGCTCTAGAGACAGTTGGATAAAAATGGTACAACACGAACGACGACGTATCGGCTTCTGAGCAAAGTGGGCCTCGTTTTTTCCAGGTTGCCCTTGTTTTCCAGATGAATTTTGAGCTTGCTCCTCGATAGGGGAGCGCACGCTGATAGGGGAACCTTTTTGGCAATGATCCCACGTGGAGGAACGAGATACATACAGAGAACTGGATCCATCTCATTTAAAAAATGAAAAACACAACAAAAGAAATGAAAAGAGCAAGAAAATCGAGAGCAAAGAAACCGCTAGATTTCGTGAAGATTCTCATTTTTATTCCGAGGCCTTTCGTGGACATGATGTTCGTCTAAGATCTTGCCCGCACCGTCGTCGAGGTCTGACGATCAGTGGAAGCGACGGGCCAGGATTCTGGGTGGAATAAAATTTTTCTGGCAGTGTTCCCATGTGTGAAAGAGTGCATTTGCGAAGCGTTGGCTAGGCGACGGAATCCTGGCTTGGCCAGAGATGCAGCAGATGAGAGGGATGGGATCGATTCTCATCGTAAAAGAAATATATATGAATGAGGGAACGAAATGTTTCAAGATAACGGAGATGGCCCACATTTTGGCAAACGACGACACTTCGCGCGGACCAAAGACCCAACACATCACATCTTCGACCACATGTAGGCCATGTGCTGAGCCTCGGAGTATATACGAGTATATGCAGCGCCACGAAGAATGAACGTATATGCGGTAAGAGATGCTTTGTGGATCGTTGGGAACTGCTAACCTGGTTCCTTTATAAAAACGACCTCTTTCTTCCATGGGCAATTGGTCCCACAAAAAGAGAGTCGAGCTTCCAAGAAATATTTGACATATTCTCACAGTTTGATCCTTCGTCTTGATCATTATTTCGTACAGATTTCATAAACTGGAAGAGGCGATCACGCACAATGATTGACAGTTTTTCTACAACGTCAACAATATACCGTTTACATTTGGTTCGATGTTGAGCTTTCCAAATATCGTTGTGGCTTCTTCGTGATTGTCAGAACGTCATCGAAGATGGCTGCTGATGTTGCTTCGGTTTAACTTCATTCAGTCACATGAATGAAAGTTCACAAGTTTGTGCGAATATTAACTTTGATGGTTGGTTTATCATGAGGGTGTGTAATGTGCGGTCAATGAACTTCTGACATGGCTCGTTTTATTTAGATAGTGCGTCTTTGATGGTAAGCCCTTGACAGGCGCCCGTAACGTTGCCGGTGCATTAAAGGCTCGTCGTTTTTCCTTTTTCTACAGATATTAAAATTATTATTGGATACAACGTGGACGGAATTGCGACGGGCACACCGCGTGGGTTTCCGAGGACTGAGCAGCTCGGTGCACACTGCGACACTGACTGGTACGCTTTCTAGTGGCGCAATCGCGAAACCCGCCACAGGGGGATGAAAGCTTTTCGGAATATGGCACGACGAGCTTTTCCTACTTGTTCGGTCAAACTTCCGCGCTTTCCTTTCTCGCAACGTACTTTTGTAACGCGATGCTCTTTTACGATCAGAAAACTTGAGTGCATTCGATCGATCTAATTATTTTATGGGTTTCCTCGAATCCTTCCAATTGGGAAGTTTCCAAAATTTATTCAGAATCTCGACAATCAGGTCGTCACTATTTTCCGAGAGGATCCCGGCGAAAATGTCAGGAAAGTTTCTCAAAGTGGTTTTTTTCGTCTTTTTTTTCAAAAGAATCTCAAAGTTAAAGTGACAAGAGATCCCGCTGCGGTTTTGGCTGCAAACGACGAAATTCCGTGGTGCCAAAAACTTTTCGACGTAATTCGCGATGTTTTTTCTCGATCAGGTGTATCAATTTTTTTCCTACAGTTTTCCTCCCCGTTTATTTTTGTTCGAAATAACGTTTTGACATTCCACACTTGACCTAAGAGCCGAAGCTTTTTAGAGGGTTATACACTCTTCGCGAGCGATGATGGAGTGTATTTTGAATGTGTAGAGCCCTCCAAAAGACACGAGAGATCGAACAAGATAGTGTATGCATGGAGACAAAGTATAAAAAGTATCTGACAAGAGAGCGTGCTTATCGATCTTTTCCACTCCACGAGCTTTAACTCAGAAAAGATCAAGCCCCGCGATATGCGAGAGGCGATGGGTTATGTATACAAGACAATAGTGTACTTTTAGTCAATATACATGCCACACCTCCCACTCAGCTATTTCGTCGATATCAAGGATCATTCAACTTTTTTTTTCCTCACTCATTTCTTTTAAGATTTCCAAGTCTAGACGAATTCTTAGATGCGGTTTTATGTTCGGTATCAGCACTCGAGGTCAATGTTCTCATGACAAATTGGCAACTCCGCCATTTTTTCCCGCAGGGCAAAAAATATTTGAGGAAAAAACGAGATCGTTCAATTACCTCGAAGGTCTCGTTGGCGCGTGCGGGCCCCGCGGGGAAAATTTTAATTAAGCCTTCGTTGACACTCTCGGTAAGAAGGACTGATGATGCAACTTGACGTGAAGTAATCAGTTTGGGTCAAAAAGACCCGGTGTGTATTTTAACCCGAAAAATTGTTTTTACGTCAAATTTCATGGTCAGCTTCTTTTTCTGGTCGAAAATCTGAGACGGGTCAATGAGACCCAGTGGATATTTTAATCCGAAAAATTGTTTTTACGTCAAATTTTATCGTCAGCTTCTTTTTTAGTCAAAAATCTGAGGCGGGTCAAAAAGACCCAGTGTGTACTTTAACCCGAAATATTGTTATTACGTCACATTTTATTGACAGCCTCTTTTTGTAGTAAAAAATCTGAGACGGGTCAAAAAGACCCAGTGTGTATTTCAACCCGAATTTCTGAAAATATTCCTACGCAAGGATTATTATTAAGAGCTAATAATGTGACGAAACCTCGGCGTTAATGACTCGCGCATAAATTTAGGAAAATGTCGGTGGCTTACCGAGGCGATGTAAGCTGCTCGGGCGCGTGGCCTTGTTAGGCATTTGCATGAAATTTGCCCAATCTCCATATGAGAAGCCGTCCAAATGGAACATAATTCTATCTTGTTTGCGGGACCTCTCGCGGCTCTTTCGAGCTCGAGGTTCCATTCAAGTCAGACGACATCGCGGCCAACGAGAATTGGCAGCCCGCGAGTTATCTGGCTTGACAGAATGACAGTCCAACAGCTACAGTTGGGATTGGCCTGTTGTTTTGAGCAATTTCAATGCGGAGTGGTAAATCGGATCAAGGACCATGAGAAAAGTGTCACCGTAGGATTTTGTAGATGTTTGGATTTCTCGGGAACAAAATGGCGGCTCGGCACGCACAAGATGGCGATTGGCACACCGGAAACGGTTATGATTCGGAGTAAATCTTGTAAAAGTGTCGGCTGAGCTTGAACCATCGCCTTTGCCCAAATGGCACGACCACGGAACGACAAATTTCAAAATTTCAAAAAATATAAATTTTTTTCAATTTCTACTCACCTGTGCTACTTTTTCTCCCATGTTCGGCGTGTGCATGGCCCCTTGGAAATACTTGGCCGAGCCGTTATCCTGAATAGAGAACTGTACATGATGAAACGGAAGTAAAAAAATGTAAATGGGCTACGAACGGTTATTTGGGCTGCGAAAGAAACCGGAAGATAAAAGCAGGAGGAAACGAAGAAGAAACTGATGAGGACGATAACTCACTTTGTGTTTTACGGAGTCTGGTCCCATTTGACTGAGAGACGGTGACTTTCGTTCTCTCGAAGTCCGCCATCTTTGAAGATCGCTCTCGGACGCAACGCCAGGAAATATTTTCGAATGTTTGGCAGCTGCAAATAAATAGAGGAAAAATAAAAGAGAGCATGAAAAAAGCTGATGGTTGGATTGGATCGGGCGCGTATTGCCAACGCGTTTTATTCTTATTCGAGTTTGTTCTGTTGTTTTTATTGTATAAGAGTTTCGTTATCAACGTGTTATCCGCTGGAAGGCGTGATGCCGTTATTCTAATGGCTAAAAAGCGATATTTATCGTAAATATATATTGTTTAAGTGTCAATAGAATTTTGTAACCAGATGGAAAAAACGATAAGCCAATGAGAAGTAGTGCAAAAGTTTATCAAATTCCAACACATTTATTTCAATTTTGTGCATATACTTTGGTTAATGATTTTTCCAGCTGGCAAAATGAAAACGCAAAGGAGTTGTCAAGTCGGCTCTATGTAAGCTCTGCATACCTGTGAAAGAGAGATAAATAGAAAACGACAATCGATCGTGTTGTATCATTTTTTTACACAATGTTATCGATACGTCAGTGTAGAAGAAATATTTTCGAGGTAATATCAATAGAACAAACAAAATGAAGAAAAAGGAAGAGAAAGATCAGGACAAAATTGCAAGAATATTGATAAACAATAATTCATCGATTCTCTCGAGTCGATAAACAATTTCATCAAAATCCATCTACGTCATCCAAGAGAAACGCGCCACCGATGAATTTGTACAATGATTAAATGTTGTTTCTCCAATAATTGCTACGATTTTTATTCCTCCACGCATTAAGAGCTGGAAGGAAAGGATCAACACCTGGCGGATCTATATTCTCATCAACAACCTTAGAATCCCTAAAATAAAAGAATTTAAAAAAAACGATTAAAAATCATTTTTCCCCAGAAAATTCGAGGCGAAAATTTTTTCAAAAAATGCATTTTTGTATTTTTAAATTCCGCCAGGTATTAAAGGTGAGAGATTAGACAGGTAATCCTCGTTTGGCAGGGTGCTTTGAGCCGGAATAATCGGAATAATTGATTATAGGAAAAGTATAAAACGGAGAGAATTGATTGGTTGATTGATTGATATGTATCTGATGCCCTGGATGATTCCATAAGGCGGTTGAACAATAGTCAGATAGGAGAGAGAGAAAGAGAAAGAGAAAGATGTCAAAATATCAACAGGCCTATTCAAGCTCTCATTAATCTCAAAAAAACGAAAAAAAAAAAAAAAATGGAATCGGAAAAAGTAACACGTGAATAAAAACGATGAATATGATGAAAAGAGAATTTAACGCACACACGTGTTTCACTCTGAAACTGTAACAGGAATATATATGATAAAGCTTCTCAAGCGGTCGATAAGTTAGGGGTGCAAGCGCCAGCCGAGTTTATCGAAGCGAAATAAAAACATAGAGGAATATGAGACTGCTGTTGCTTAGCTCGGCTGGCAACGAACCGAGCTGGCCTTTTCTCTTCAACCACAAACCATCACAACTTCGCAGTCTTTATTTTTATCACGTCATTTGAATAATTGCATTTACTCTCGGCAATTCAAAAGTTTCATGGTCCGTCTAAAAAAATTGCGAACATTAATATATTTTTTTTCGAATTTTTTCGTTATAAAAATATTTCTACAATTATTTTTGGTTTAAATTATGAAATAAAATTGGGAGAAAATTGGGCTGGTTCTACGTTAATAAAAATAAGACTGCATTTGCGGGAATTGACATGGATGAGTCGAAAATATACATTGATTAATGGGATGGATGAAAAATGTGAATGGTTGGTTGTCTCTCGTATTATTTTTTACCTTCGATGAGATTATCGACAGTCGCTGGCCATCGCCCAAGGCCGGGTACTTGTTCGCTCCCTCGGCCCGCTACTAAAATGGTTTTTCGTTTCTCAGCATTTTCTCAATCACTTAGTCAAATAAAAATGGCTCATTCTCGCATTTGCGGAAAGTTAAAGCCCTGCGGATCGACAAACCAAGAGATTAAAGCTTCAGCTTTAAATATCTAATTTTCTAATCGCCCACATTTCTATTCCGGAGCGTGGAAACTTTATATATAAATGTATAAATGGTATACACGTGGTTCATCTCTCTGAATTGTAAACAAAAGGGGGAGAACGATAAAAAAAATAAAAAGGATCATTCAAACTGAGGCAAAGTAGAGAAAAATAATGGCGTCTCGTGCAGACACAGGAATAATTAAATTCATATAGAAAACACACGATATATATATAGGGAAGAGGCGAACAAAGTCGAACAGCTGAACAGAGCAGAAAATTCCCGAAAACCGTGAAATTCCAATTTTTTCAAATCTTAGAATCGAAATTTCTTTAATTAAAATCTCATCAAAATTATCGAATTTTTTTTGTTCGAGAAAATCGAAATTCCAACTTTTATGGGAGCCCGTCCACTTTACACGCCTCTCCTCTACGTATAAGTATATTTATGTAAACAAACACGAGATATCACTGAACAACGAACGATCAAAAGCCCACAAGTACCAGAAAAAATGCCATCGATCTCATCACATCTAATATACATTTTTCTATGCTCACGAATAATAACGATTAACAATATAAATTACTCATATCTATGGAGCGAAATGTTTGGTAATGAGAGAAAAAAAAGCTTACAAACGCTGCAGGTGAGACTTCGACAAGGTACCCTCGTAGGTTCCTGCTTCACCATTCGCCTGGATATCGCGTCGAGACTGGCGGCGTGTGAAACACTTCGCGATGGTCCCTCTCCACCTCCTCCTGACGAAGAATTTTGGCCCTCCCAGATGCCTGATTTTTGCGACACCTGCAATTATATAAAAACAACAAAATAAAAAATTGTTGCTTTGAAATTTTCCTGACAAGGGATATTTCAATGTGATTGGGAAAATTAGACGATTTGATGAGTGGATCATATATGGTTTTCCAGTATTGGTATGGAAAATTTGTAATGAAAAAAAAAGTTAAGATCGACACTGTCCGTTGTAGAATCTTCGGGAGGATCGAGTGGTTTAGGTTATTTCAAAATTTTCGTTCGACAACACGCGATAACGACCAATGACGAAAGCTAATGAGGATTTCACACTTAATATAGTTTTTCCTTTCCTCCATATCCGTTTCGAGCGGTCATTGGCATTAAAAACTGTAGCATGTCTCTTCGGGGTGTGCCAACAGCCGGGAACGTCAAGATTTTCTCAAGAAACTACGAAAATCCCAACTTCTAGTTATCAACAGTCGGTAAGTACTTTTTTATTCCCATTCGAGACTTTTCCTCTTCGGGAAAAGAAGAAAATAGCTTCCGGTTATCGGACGATGAAAAAACTCTATGAGCCGGCAATTTCCGGCTAGGGAAGTCGGTTGTCCGAGGGTAACTGATCGGGTGAGCACCGAGTATTGATGTTAGGACATTGACCGGAAGAGAAGGACCTATTACGGAAGGAAATCTAAAGCAACCGTATCAGGAAAGCTCGAGATTTTTCTGTTTCCGTTAGCCACAAATTCCCTTTAATTATCGATGTATTTTCGGTCTGGCTCTCGTAAATTTATCCGAGCCGAGGATTAGAAACGACTCCACTAGGGGGAAGTTGTAAAATTTGTTGGAGATCCGACTTGTGCACGCGACAGCCCAAACTCGTGTATATACGGAATAAAAAGGGTGGAAAAGCACTATTGACCTCGGGTGATAGACCCGAGCATTACCCTCCTCCATTTGCCCTTTCAAGAAAACTCGTGCTCCCGCGTGATTGCGAGGCAGAATATGTTTGTTCTGTTTTTTTCATGCTAACCCACTAGCAGGTTCCGTTAAAGGGCAAAAGGTCTATAAAGTGGGAAGAAGGCGACATCATGGCGACCGTCGGAATGCGATGAAAAAAAAGACTAGCTTAATTGAAAAACTCACGTCGCTTACTCCCTCGGGACTGGCGATCGGAGCTGCTCCAGTAGGATGCTGATGATGAGAATGAGGGGTTGCGGAGGACGTCGAACCAGCCGGTAGTGCGTTGCTCCCAGAAGTTGAATGATGACCTGGCGGTGGCACTGCTGGTGGTGGTGGCAGAGACGGTAGACCTGCCCCTGGACGTCCTGGTCCCCAGGACTCCATCATCGTGGGTGAACCGCATGTTAAAGGGCTACAATAGGTAGAAAATATGTTTTGAGCACGAAGAATCGAAAAAAAAAGTTTTGACATTGATTATGATAAAAAAAAGCTCAAAGTTAGAGCCTCAAAGTGGATAACGCAGCTCGTTGGCTGAGCAGCAATTGCTTATGTACCATTTTCCATCGATCAGCCTGAGAAGCGAGCGATAGTTAATCGGCTTTGATTCTCCGAAGTGGATCAGCGGGAAAACGCTTTGGCTGGATCGATTGCAGGGATGTACGTATGTCCGCGATATGAATAACAACGGTAAACGTAGGAAGAGTAGTGTTTTGTCGTGTGTATAAGGTTAAGGGAATGATCGATAGACGCCGCAGCGATGGAGGTCACTCGCAGTGAGGCCTCCAACATGACACAACAACGTTCGCAGCACCAGAGTCAGAGCGAACGACATCGAGTGTGGGTTATTCGTTGCCTGCTGGTGAAGTGTGTCAGTGTTAGGTCACCGAGAGACCTAGCTTACCAATCGATAGACAAAGCCCTCCCCCACTCTGACTTCTTTGCGATAACGTTTGCCGAGACTCAACGTGCATGGTATCACGTTCTAGCAATGGCATATAAACTAAACGCCATGTGCAAGAGATGATATTGCTTTTCATATATGCGCCCTGACTGAAACAACTTTGAAGAAGACTGCTGCCGAGTGAATAGCACCCGACACTTGCTTTTCAATAGTGTTTGTTTTCCACAGACCGGATGCAAATTTCCATGTACATATGGACTCGGAGGATGAGCTTATTTGCCAAGAGCTATCAAGTTGTTCCTCCAGCTCAGTCATTCTTGGCTCTTCATTCCTCATCCTCCCCAAGCCAATTGTCCAATTGATCAGCAAAACAATGTTCTCCAAGGTATTAGCTTTAATGTCAACGAAGAGACAAACGATACCCGTTGCCCCGCGAGTGCCATCGATTTATAATTAACCTTGAGACGAAACAAACGTTTAGCCATATGGTTTCTATGAGTTGAGATACCATCAAGGGCTCTATCGAATGTTTAGGACCATTTGAGCAACTTGCAACAAACGTATGGTTCGAAGGTCAATCGACTCAAGGTCCTTCACTGTCTGGCCACCTTTTTTCCGCACGATAGCCGCACCCTTTTACAACAATAAAGAGAGAACCCTTTATGCCTCGTCTGCTGCTCCTACACATTTGTACATGGGAAAAGAAAGGATCAGGCAAAGACAGAATTACAGCAGTCACGTGTCCCGTCTTTGTGGATATCACGACTGCTGTTGTGTTACTGTCTCGCTTCCGGCCTCGGGGAAAAGCCTCAGGGTCGGACTCCGATGGATCCTTCCTTCCCCATTAGTCAATGTCATTCGACACTTAGCTTCCTAGCTCTCGTGTTCACTACTGCTATCGCTACGTTACTCTATCTATTGGCTCTGTTTATATTGCGCCCTGTCGTCTCCTCGTCTCTGCAACGAGGATGACGTTCCTCCGGCTGTTAGAATGTCGCGTGCCAAACGTACCTCCATAATTTTAACATCCCCCTCGACATTTCTACCTGCACTCTCCACTCCCTTCACTCTTTACCAGCTCAATCTATCTCTTCAACCCGTCCCGCGGCCTACCCGCGCCTTCCAGCACATCAATCTTGCTTCTTCTTTTCTTACAATCAACTCCTTTTGACTTAAATATCATTTGTTCACTGTTGCTCCTCTTACGACTGCGCTTTTTGTGACCTTCAAGATTTACTTAATCCTTTTTGAGCTCCAAATCAAAATCTTTCGGTATTTTTCTTCCATAGACCAAAAATCTTGGCCTCCCAAATAAACTGGCTCATCAATCATTGCCTGAAAGTATTCCGACAACTCTGCCCTCCACATGCCGACGTAATCCACCGATAACTTTGACAATTCTTTGAATTCCTCGTACCCGGAGTAACTGGTTATAAGAATTTCATGATTCTTGTAGTTTTTTATTCCGAGGAGGCCATGCGTGCCTCGATCCCGTGTACGAACGTGAGTTTCTTGCACGGAAATTGAGATTTGGTGGCGTCGGGAACAAGATAGCAAACCCAGAATTGCGAATCAGACCTCAGAGCCTCTCGCTAGGCGAAGGCTGAACGAGGACGCCAAAACTTACGGGATTACCCTGCGAGGAGTTGGAGCGAGATAAGTCTTGACCCCTGCAGAATTTATTCTCACCTTAGCTCAATGCAAACTCATCGATCCGAGGCCCTCTCTTTATTATTTCTTTCCCTCCAGGCTAAAAGAATTAAATTCGAAGATATTTCCATATAAATTATGAGAATCGACGCAATAAAGAAACCTCTTCAGGTCCAAGGAATTTGAGGAATTTTTCGGGACAAAAATAAAATTTGATGCTTTGAAATTTTTTGAATTCATTCTCTCTCTTGTGAATTGTTTAATTAGATGGATTTTTTTTTGTCACGCAATTTGGAGCCAGACAAGTTTCGGTACGGAAGAAAAATGGAGTGAGATTTAGTGACAGCCAAGAAATATTCGGTGCGTGTCGATCGTCGAATTCGTTACGATGTGGTATAGAAATTTCATAATTTTGGGTTGTCACGAAAGGTTTTGGGGACTGATACACGTTGTCGCTACGATTCACAGCGGTGGCTCGTGTACGAGGTAGTAACGAGAGTTGAACACAAATTTTCAAGTGCTGTGAAGAAATATTTCGAGCTATATTTCGTTTTAGATATTGTGAAAAAAGTTTTCGGGCTATGCAGAGATCACGTGCACGAAAATAAAGGCGTTTATTATGTTCACGGGTTCTGCGGTTGATGGCTGAAAAATAATTCGTGTTCGCGACATCGCAGGCACTTTTCGCTCCTTGCCCGAATCGATGGACAGCGAAGCCAATGTACCAGCAATATATCTATAAAATACGCGCCAGCTGAGCTCAAAGCTTCTCGTGGTAAAGCTCGACTGACACGCGGTTGGCATTGGCACTCAATATATATATTTTTTTTTTTTTTACCTTTCCGACGACTATCATGCCTTATAGCATCTATTGCGTGTTCCCTAAGACACGAATCGATAAAATAAACTTTTTTCTGCCATTCCTGGCCACCGGTTTCGATAAATATAAATTTTATTAACATTTATCTGGTCCGTACACTTCCAAGTGTCTCTTGAGGCATAAACACCTCATTTTTTTCGCTCCCGCTCATTGACATTGAGGAATAAGCATCTTCGTCGTTTTTCGAACGATAAACGATCGGGATTTTAATGGAACGAAGTGAACCATGATGAAAATGATTGGTTGGTGTTTTAAAACTCATGGCAGGCGAATCTGTAGGATAAAAATGATGAAAAGTTGGCTCACCAGTTCTCAGAGGCGTCCTCGTCGAGGATGGTCCCGTCAGCACGTTGATGCGGCAAGTTGGACGTTGTCCTTGGTCGATTGCGGATTCTCGGTGGACCGACGACCCCGGTCAGACCAGCACGAAAGGATGCCCTTGCCCTGTCGACTGCTCGAGTCAACGCGTCATTGAATTTTATTAGTCAAATGTTAGTATTTCCAGCGAGTTTATTCTCCTCGAAAAATGAGCGATCTACATCGCTAATAGTCTAAGGTAATAATAATAATTGTATTCGAAGCACGTAGTTCCAAGGAAATCCACAAGCGGCTTTGCTTCCTCATCAACATTTGGCAAAGGAAATATTTTGAACTGTAAATTCTATTCGCGAGAATAAATTGCAGGTTCGCAGCAAGGACTCTCTTTAAATTCCTACTTTGTCTCCTTCAAGATAGTATAAGAAGGAGAAAGAGAGAAAAAAATGTGAGGATGTATGAAAAGTTGAAGGAAATACATCATGCAAGATAAGAATACAAAAGCATTTTTGCAGACAAGCCCTTCGGGGGAATTGCACTAGAAAAATAGTATAAAGAATCGTGAGGTCCCATTCGGTTGAGTTTATTGGCATAGTTTGTCAGGCTTTGGTAGACGAGTCTCCAAATTGTTCACGTTGATTAAGTCGAGCGGAGGAAAATCATGATTAGAATTAAAAATATCTGCTTGACCGTCAGATTGGATTTAAAGTGGATGACCAATGTTAAACCATCCAAATGATGCCAAGCCAGTGACTCAGTAGATAAGGGGTATACAGCTCGATTTTTGAAGCTCTAGGAATTAAAGGTGGAAAGGCAATTACTCGTATGGGTGGCCGAGGAGAGACAGATGGACGTGAAATGAAGGGAAAGGAGACAGTGAGAGAAAGAAAGAGAGAGAGAGAGAGAGAGAGGGAGAGAGGATATAACGTTTATTACCGGGTCAGGGTTAACGGTTAGGCGCGCCCCGCGACGATAGAAAGAGTGGAGCGCGCCCCGACGACGGCACCCGTAACTAAAAATAGTACCGAATACTCCAGATACGAAGCGTTGATGCATGCACGAATCACCGACTACTCGCTGAGTTTAGAAATCCGCGCTAATGCATATATGTATTGGCCATTCATTACACATGAGTTTCAAAGTAAACCCTCGACACGTACGTTTTTTCCGCAGGCAGGTTGGCTGCTACTTTATGGATCGTGCTATGCAAGTGCAATAAATTATTCCAGCCAAGTACGCAGGACACTAATGAATGTTTAAATCGAAAAAAAACCGTGCAAACTCGAGATTTGTAACAAAGTCGTAGCGATTCGAGGAAGTCAATAAAGCCAAAACACTTTTCCTGTCTCCGGCAAGTTTTCCCCATTCTACTTGAAAAAAAAAAAAAAAAAAAAAAAAAAAAAACTTTAGCATCAAATACGATGATAAAAAAAATTTTCTATATTTTTCGTCCACATAGTTGTCGAGTAATTTGAGTTTACAATATGCTAACGATATACCTATATATATATATCTGAATCGTATGTTTATGCATGTAAACTCTAGTGTTTAATAACTCGAAAACTATGGAGAAGAAAAATCTTCAAAAATTTGTAAATTCATATTTAATACTAAAGAATATGCTCCCAAAATTTCATCAAATTCTAATAATCTTGAATTTTCTTATGCTCTTAACACGGCAACATTGTTGTGTGTAGCCACTCTGCTTAAAAGAAATATAAAATAAGTGAAAATTGCAGATTTGCAACAAAGTCCCGGCGATTCAGGAAGGTCAACAAAGCAAGAACACTTTTCCTGTCTTCAGCAAGTCGGCCACACATTCTACTTGGAGGAAACATTGACAAGCGATTGTAATTGTGATGCAGATAAAATGCGGCAAAATATTCGGAAAAGTTGAGCCATCCTGACATTGAATGTTTGATTAGATGTTCAGGGTAAGAATATAGGACTAATAAGTTTGAAATTGAGCGCGTGCAACGTAATTTTGTTGCATGCTTCACTCACAACAATACTAAACTGGTGCTATTGTAAATAATGAATGGGTTAAACTTACAGCGGGTGACGAGTCTGTTGTTCGCTTGAGTGGCAGGTGGCGGTACCGTTGGCGGTGAAGGCTGTGCGCTGAGGTCCTCAAAGTTGATGATCTGAAGGCAAATGTCGTCCGTCTCGCTTTTTATCAGCGCTATGACTTCGCTACAGAGGAACTTGGTGCCTGAAACAATTGATTGATGCGTTTCATTTGACGTTGTAGATTGAGTGGTGCATCGAAAATTATTGGCTATGGGGAAACGCCATGGCAGGTCTGCACGGTCGACGAGAATAAAGTCGAAGTGCTGGATTCGTGGAAATCGTTAATGTTCGACTGAGGAATGATGGTGAATAGAAAAATAAATAAATTTCTGGCTAGAACGTCATGGGAAACGTCTTTAACAAGCTCGACCATTAGTGGTCTGTTGTCTCTCGTCTAACGCTTAATCAAGAGGGAGCAAAAAAAGAGCTCCCTCTTTTCTTAAAAAGAGGGAGCAAAGTAGAGAAGAAAAAACGTGATAATTGTGTGCTTGGACGTCTTACACGGGTCAAGGTCACCCTTGGTCTTGGCTGGTTTGACAGGAAGAGAATGGAGGCCCAGAAAAGAAACGAGGGCTTTGAGCTTTCCTCGCAACAAGAGGAAACTAAGTTTGTCGTAAAAATAACATCTTCAAGGCGGAGACAAAAAGAGCCCGGGTCTCCGAGCTACTTATGTTCGATCTTCGTGTTGGTATTCCTGTATAGCTTTAAAAAAAAAAAAAAAGATTAAATATCGACCATCGTAGGCAACCGATGTGTTGCTCACCGGACGGACTTAATTATCCGGCTCTATTTCCGTAATATGGACAGAGCAATTTCCGGAAGAAGGAAAGCAAAGGCTTGGTCGAAAGTTGAAGGTACGTCAATGATGCCGGAAATTTGAGCGACAGCGAGTAAAGTTCCCTGAGGAAATATCTACTCTAGTGGACACGGCGATCGACACTTTTCCCGGAATTTCCTCCTTTCCTTGTCGTCGTTGTACTGCAGGATCGAATTTTGAATTACAAAGGGAAAAGAAAAAATGAGTTATTGCTCCACGACATTGATCCACATTTCCTGGGATCTGAAGTCTTCTTTGATGAATTGACCTTTCCGGGCGTTTTTGACCGGAAGTAGAGGCTCCTGTTAGCAATTTATAAATGGAGTCGAGTCAACTGATCGAACTGATTTCCCGCAAGTTATGGAAACGGCAAAAAATGGCGGGTAATCGGAAAAGGTCTGAGTGTGGTAAAGCGTCGGGAAGAAAAACGTTGGAGCACACTCGCTTTGTGTTGTTCGAGTAGTCTGGAATCGTTATCTTCTGCTCTTGGAGAGTTTTGCCACCTCTCTCGGTTCCTTCATCAACGCCGGCAAGTCTGGTGACTTTAAGCCCTACGGAACCGGAATGGAAAAGGTAAGGTTGGGAGTCTGAGGAAGCCCGAAGCTCGGCATGAAACGAGGGTGAACGTCCCCTGGTTCTTGGGGGTGAATCTTCCAAGCGAAGAGAGCGCGAGAGAAAGAGGAGAATAGAGTGGAGAAACGAGAGTGTGAGGCTGCGGAAGAGAAGAGGATGGCAAGATGCTTTCATCGACCCAGTGATGAGTTCCTCAACCTACGAACCTTTTTCCAACTCCGGTGTCACTCGAATTTAAAGAGATAGAACAAGATTGCACACAAGATAAAAAAAAAACATCAACCTACGCAATCCACGGGGCATAAAACTCCGTATGATTTCAACATCAACATCGCGACAGCGTTGATCTGAGAATTGTCGAACCGCAGGAAGTCTGAACTGCCAGGAAAACATGAAATTAACGGTAGAAGTTCCAGTTTTTTGATGTCGTGGGAATTTAACGTCTCGTAAGATTTCATGGATGGGAAGTTCCGAAAGAGATGAAGCGACGTTCCAACATAAATGTTGGAAAAGATTGAGCACTTTGGCGTTCGATGCAAAATCTGATGGAATTAAAAGGCAGAAAATGAAGGAAAGCTCTGAAGGAAGCGAAAGGCCCACGTGGAAATTGCAACCAGTTAATCAAATAGCAGCTGCGGCAGAGTGAAAGAAGAGAATGAAACAATAGCCACGATAACACACAATTTGGTGTGTTAGTGGGGTAATATAAGAGGAGACAACGAGGGTGGAACATGTCGTGGAAAGAGAAAATGCGACAGCCTGGCTTGGAGCTCGCTCCTCTGGAGATGAGTTTTTCGTACATGAAAGATTTATCAGCGTGTGAGGAAAACTTATACCAGTTGGAAGGTATAAACTGTACTGGTTGGACGGAGCTTTTTCTCGGCTTTTGCTTTATCCACACAGACACACATAGTATAACTTTTGTTGCCACTGGTGGCTCTTGGCTCGACTCCAAATGTACGAATTCGTGCGGACCTCCCCGGGTTGCCTCGCGCCCGCGCGCGCGGGCTTTTCTTACAGCAACCATATAAATATATACACATACAGGCTATTCCGCCACGGATGATCGATACTGTAGAATCTGGATTCCTCCTTGAAAATGTCAATTTTCGAGGCATCAAAGGCTGTTCTGCGGCATCGATGTTGAAAGTTGAACTAATAAACATCTCCGCAGTTCGTCTGACCGTAATAATTAACAGCTCCCTAGAGACGGTTATCGAAGAAGCCATAAAACTGTTAGGCTCTGGATGTGGTACTGAAGTTGAGTTTGCAGCACTGGAAATCCGTAGTGTGGGGTATACCGCTATAGTTCGTCGGATTCAAGCGCCGCTTTTACCGCCATGGATCTACCGGTGAATCGAGAAAGCGTGTGGAATAGAGAAAGAAAGATGGAATCGTCTAAATATAAATTTACTACAGCGAAGGGAACGGAGAGAAGAGCGGGTGGTCTGCTGCTGCTGCTGCTGCTGCTGCTGCTGCTCGTGAGTCTCGAACGTCACGTGCGTGACGTTACGTCCGTTGGATGTGCTTGGCGTTGGTCCTTTGTTTTTTGTTGGCAAATGTCAGCAATGGACTGGACATTTTTTAAAAATAGTTCTATACTTCATCGGATTTGCGTTCGATATTGAACCGTGGGGCCCATGGCAGATGGACAAGTTTGCTGAGAGGAAACTTCGATGATGGAAACGTGATGGAGAATCTGGTGGTGGTAATCGTTAGCCGGGTTAACGGCTTATTCGAAGAGACCAACCAATTTGTCGATGACGCTTTGGCTCGCAGGATAGTGACGTCATGCTCAGTGCATTGCCCCAGTGACGTGGCGAGGTGTGCTGTGGCGGAGGAAGTACTGCACAACGAAAAAGAAAGAGAGAGAGAGAGAGAGTGGAGCAAGCCAATGGCTCAGAAATAGCAAGAGGGTCGCGAGTCTGCGAACAAGCCTCGAACCTCTTTTACTCTCCACCTCTCCTCTCGCTTACTCTTTGCTCCCCTTTTCCAAATGTCTTCCTATACATGTGGATATAAAGACTTGTAAATACATGCAGCTGTTGGCTATCGCGCAAGCTCGCTCCCTCCACTTCCTCTACAAGAGGCACATAGAGGCCCTTGCATAAATGCATAAACCAGCGCATACACATCGGGCCAAGTTAAACTTCAAAGCTAACATAGATCCGGATGCTCACTTGTTGGATCCACGTGACGATCAGCCTCGAGATTAGCCTCAATGTCAGCTGCTAGTTCAGAGGATTCGTTTGAGTTTGTAACTGGATTGTGAAACGCGAGAATGATGATGGGACTGACGATGATGATCCAGACGCTGTTGACTGGCCTAAAAAATCTTCAAACATTGCCTACATCTTGGCGACCCCGATAACTTGTTTCTGAAGCCTCTGCAGACCATTATCACAACACGTTACCCAAAGCGGAATACCCACCATCGCGAAAGGATTCTTACGTCACCGAAATTTCAACCTGCACAGACTAGAATGTTAAGGGACCAGCTACGACCATCGCAAACGTAATGGAGGATGAAACGAACTAGAAGACCAAAGGGAAGAAGAAACGAAAGTACCCACCATTCACGCTGAGATGAACAACGCCGCAATAGTCGAGATTTTTGAGTAGCGGAAAAGCAGCTCTCCAGAACACACAATGTGCTGGGATGAATATCTGGCGCACCACATAGTCTCGCTCTTCAGATGCTGCTTTCAAATGCATGCGATACTGATGGGGCTAAAGGAAGCAGAACGGATTGTGCAGCACCCACACTTCTACGCAAGGGTTCTTCACTGTCACGTATATATGGATTCATAAATTCACAATCTCGACCGGACTCGCTCGAAGGCTTGCTCGCACTTGAGTTCTTTTACTAACTTTCAACCACCTAAGGGACGTTTCCGAATCCCTGGACAAGTGTACGCGATTGCTCGGACGGTGATTGCCTCGAAGAAGACATCCAAACGGTTTGTTCTCTGTCACAACTATCTTAAGGGATATCCCCTCAGGTATTGAGAACTTGGTTGATCGGGACGTGATACAAGCCTCAACCTTACCCACTGCCTCATCCACTTCGTGCCAAGCATTTTTTAGCTAATTCCATTTTTTTCTCTACCAGATACCATCGCTTCACTTTAGATCAGAGGAATTAAGCTTTACATTTTGGCAGTAAAGACAACGAAATCTCGTAGATTTGTTGAGCCAAGCTTGGTCCACGATTTGAGCCACACTGAAAGGACTCCACGTCTGAACTCCGTTAAGCCTGCCTGTGCAACTGCAGTAAAGAATAGAGAACGAACTTACTCTCGAGTAAGCTGTGCCTGGCTGGTGACTCGATTGCCCGTGCCTTAAGCTTTCAAAATTAGACCTTCGAATAGTACAAAGCTCTCACTCTTTTACGCATCCTCTTTTCCTCCCGCTCCTGTCCCAATCATCGATCACTTGCTGAGCCAACAAAAAGATACGAAGAATCGACTCCAAGTGGGACGAGCTTGTTCATTCTTTTCTTCTTTACCCCTCTGGCCTCTCCCGATCTATAGATTAACATTCAACGTTCCGTCTTTTTCTTGCTTCCTTTGTCATCATCCGACACCAGCGGTTCATTGTCCCCTCATGTCGGGAGCTTTCACTCCAACATTGTGTGTTACTCCCGACGATCGAGACGGCGTTTCATTCTTTCTACCAGACGAGACTGTCTAGCCTCGTTAAAAAAGGGATCCCGTTGGGGCTTACACCTGACGAGCTATTCTTAGCCTTCTCGTCATATTCCAATGATCCATGACGAAGGTCGGATAGAGGTCATACATACTGGTCAGCCTGGGTGAGAAAAAATTTCAAAATCAAACCGACTCATCGCGTTAACCCGTTTGGGCGTAGATCTCATCGAAATCCTATCGCCAAATCAATGACTTCCATTTCATTTTATCGTTCGGTGGAAAATTTCGGTTCCCCATTCTTTTTCCTACTGCGACGAGCCCCGCAAGTGGATGTTTAAACGCGTAACATCAATTGATTGATTGCGCACTAAAGATCCGGACCCGGTGATCCGGAAGGCTTAAAAGATTTAGTTAAGTTCTTTTGCGCTCTGTATTCTATCGGAATGTCGTGATAGCAGAAGCTGCTGGCGCAGAGTCGAGAAGTGGCTATAAATCGTATATGCACAGGTGGTTGGAAAGAAGGAAATAGCTATGGCGAAATAAGTACTATAGGAGTAGTGTCTTTGGGTAGTTTCGCAGTTGCGACGACATTGACTATGATCGTGTCTCCATTGAGATGTACCAAGGTTCATATAATTCTCGCAAACAGTCACGAGCTCCCTCATATTCACGCAATTGCTCTATCCCCATGAACTCTATATACCGATGATAAATTATACACCACCAAGGAGGCGTGTATGTTGGTATAACGCCGAGTTGCCGCTATCGATCTACCCTGTACAATGAAGGGCTGCTTAAGGTCAGCCGCATGCGATAGCTGTCCCCTTTTCTCGTTCAGGCATAACCCAGCCCTCCTAACCCAGCGCTTACTTATCCAAACAACTTTATAATAACCAGAACAAATATTTCTTCTAATACAGAAACGAAACATATACCATCACCTAACCTCCCTTCCGACCTATGCGTGGACGTCATAGCTGCTGTTCTGACTCATTTTCTGACTGTCATTATGCTGCGAAGAAGGTAGCTGAGGAAGGTCGTCGCTTGCTGCATAAAAGGCTGAAGGTCTCGTGACTCGTTTCCCCGATCGAAACGCACCAATGAGGCCAGAGCCATCCTTGATGTCAGCCAATCAAATTCCACGCGAATATTCGCCATATTTCTTCAGCCGCACCAACGCAAGGAATGTCTCCAGCTTTTTTTTCCCATATTCCGACTTTACTGTTTACCCAATTATACCAGTCAACAAAAAAATGCAATTAAGGTACTGACAGCTCGATAAAACACGACGGAATCCACTGGCAGGATCAACGTAGACTCAGGAATTTTAGTACCAGCGTGAAATTTTTATTCGTTGCTAATTGTGAAATATTTTTAGTTAATAAATCGTAAAAACTCGAGTGCATCACGAATTCGCGATTAAAAGAAAAAAAAAAAAACTGCATGACCTTGGCGATTTTTGACGGTCAATAGAATTTTTTCCCAGAGAAAATATTAATTAACGACTGCAATCCTTACCGTCTTTCCTGTAGTACAGAATCTCGAAATGCTTTTCGACCCCCGCGACGAGGGCGTCCCGCAGCGCTGCTATCGCATGAGGCGAGGTCATGGGCCCATGGAGAAACTCGCAGACTGCGGGCCTCTGCATGACCTCGGCTCTCGAGTAGCCCGTCAATCGGCAAAATCCATCCGAGCAGTAGATTATGTGACATAATCCCTGCTGAGCGTTCGCCACCAAAAAGCTTCGATCTGGAAAATGAATTTGAAAAATCACAAATCTGTCCAAACTTTCAACGCGATTATTTTTCATGTTATCAGCGTTGGAAAAAAATTGTTTTCACATATATCGACGTAGAATTTTATGCTCTTTCAGAATACCGGCTCAAAATTCCGATTAGACATGAAGAAAAAAAATATGGCCGATTTAAACGTGAAAAACGTGAAAATTAGAAAAAAAAACTGTTTTTTGTATTTTTTTTTTCAATGTTCCCGCAAAGAATTCATACTGTTATCATGATCTGGCGTGATCTAGATACTTGAACTTTAAAAGGGAATTTTGATGTAAACATTGAACCATCCTTTTTTACAATATGGCGGCAAGAACGAAAATATTCCACAAAAACATGAGCTAATTTTTTCTCGAAAACTATTGAGCTGAGCTCAAACTATGTAAGTACAAAAATATCTTAGAATCAGTCGTCGAATATCTTCAAAATTTTTGAAAAATATTCCAGATGATTTTCGGTTTTCCGAAATATCCGAACAATTAAAATAGACAATTTTTTTTTTCTGAAAACAACCACCCTCTCCTCTCCAGTGCTCATCTTCAGAATTTATTTTATTTATCCAATGACTGAATTGTAAGCCTCCACGTTATTAAACAATGAAATAAAAATAAAATGATCGTGACGTCCTAAAAACTCTGGTCAAGAAGCTGACACGTGTTTCCCATCGACATACACACACACGCACACAAACACACTCGAGTATTTAAAGAGACATAACATTGATATTCTACAGTCATGAGCAACTGGAATCGTGAATCCGACCAGGACGGAAATGCCAGGCGTTTGGAATGCCTCAAACTTCTCATCGTCCTGGTGGCATACTCGAGACGCTATTGAATATCCGAGAGTCCATCCAAGAACGGTTATTACGTATTTACGTCCAGCTAGTTTTACTACTCGAGTCAGCCGGAAACTTTGGCCGAATATCTATTTTCGGAATTCCCAAGTATCATCGGCTCATTGGGATGTTCGTCTTTGCGGGCTTGTCAAAAGTTCTTATCGAACTTTCCAGCCGATGGATATCATGAGCAAAGTTTACGATCGTCACTCTTGGCTTACAATGTCATTCCTCCGTTGAGAATAAAACAGGCCGATAACCTCGGAGTTGAGATTGAAAATCTTTTGGTTATCTTTTTCAAGAATTAGTTCTCCTTGTCGTCGAGGATGTATATTTAGCTAGAAATAGTCGCAGGCATCTCGTTTCCTGCGGTTTATAAAAGTGGGGCTCTTGCCAACCATGTCACTTTGCCGGACCAAAAGCTCGCGTTTACAACCCCTTCGGCCTCTTTATCTCTCGCTTTCGGACTTGTGATTGAACATCTACTTTGTTGCCAATCGTCGAGTGGCTTTCTCGTTTCTATACTTTTCAGGACTGTGCAAAGGAATAGAGCAACTTTTGTAACTTTGCTGCTGTAACATGAAAACTTGCCTGCACCTACTTTTCACTAAACTTCTACATACAAGGCCTTAAATTAACGGTGCTCAAAAATGAAAAATGGTAAAAGAAAAACGTCGAGCAATCTGCTTGTTCCTGTAGAAACTCTCGCAGCATTGCGGCGCCTCAATTATGACACGTTTTTCTTCTTCGCTGCGCTTACGTAAATAGCACAATTTCGTTTTCCCTTCCTCCGTCACGATTCGCAAACGCGAGAATTTTATTCCCTCGTAACTTCCACCAACGTAAATATTTTGCTCGATACGTTTCAAGCGACAGCCCAAATCATTAAAAAATAATATGAGAAATAAAAAAAATAATAAAAAAAACTACTAACAACGTGTAAACATCGTAAATTTGTAGATTTATGTAGACGACATTCGAAATCCATTGAGGATGAAAGTCCATCCGTGCGGCCTGCTTTGATAACATCCCCGACAAACTCCAGCCTCGTAAATAACTTTTAACTTTGTGCATTTAAATGCGGTGTCGTTTTATTTTGATAGTGAGTCAACAAAAAATGTACGCTTTGTCTCACGTGCCTCACGCACGTGTCCACGTTTTTTAAAATTTATTTTTATTTTTATTTTTTTTTGCAAAAATTCGCAAAATTGGAAAAAGAAAAAATGTCCAACGTTCTAAAATTAAATGAATCCTGAAAATGGTTTCCGAAAACAGAATCGCAGTCAAGATCTCGGCGTTCGAGAGTGATTAATTGCTCTCGCGAATGACTTTTTTTCAGAGGCATGAAAAAATATTCTGGCGACGAAATAGTCGATTATTTAGAAAAATAGACAAGTCTGAAGATTATTTCGCACGATAAAACAAGTGGGGAATGATTCGTCAAAGTGCGAATAAGCAACGTGGGTCGTTTGTCGCTGTCGTCGCGGAGAATGATCCTAGAGGCGACCTTGCTTTCGGCAGTCTCCCAAGACGAATTGACCATTCGTCGCTGTTGGTCCCGCAGTGCGAATTATAAATGTTTCGAGTTTCCCACCTCATCGTCTCGCTCTTTCTCTTTTACCGGCTCGAACCCGCCCACGCTTTTGAAATCTTGAATCTTCTATTTTTAAACATCCATAGTAAACGTTCCTGAAGCTCCAGATAAAGTTTGTAAAGCGCAGATCTAAGATTTTGTGCTCAGAAACTAAGCAAACGAACACGTGGCGACGGAGACATTATTTTTTCAGGATTCGGCGTTCACTTTTTTCATTTTTTTTCATTTTATTTTTTTATTGATAAGAGTGGGCAATGTTGCGCGATAACACAACGGACCAGCGGGCGTTGCAGGATGTTAAGGTTGATGCGAGAGAAGATCCGGAAAGCTCGTGGGGGTTGACCGAAGCGAAAAATGGCAGAGGACAGGAGGGCAAAAAAACGCGAGCGGAATTTTAAATATCGTCCTGGACGAGTGCCAGAATTGGTGAACCAGCAAACATTAGGGAGCGTTCGAGGGTGGAGATAGATAGCGCTTTTTCTTTTTTATCTCTCCCTTTTTTCTTCCTATCTCTCGTGCTGGTATCTGTCACGATGTATAGATTTGCAGAATACAGAACAGCCACGAGGAAAAAGGTTTAAATTTATCTCGGTCCATTTGCAGATCCGCTGCTTTCAGCAGGACATTCATTGGCAAGATATCACGCTGCTGGATACGTTTCTACTGCGGTTTAAACCGAAGCACATTGGCGCTTTTAAATAATCTCAAAATATTTGCTGCAATCTCGCGGGGCCTTCGAGATACGAAGATTTCAGAATTTCTCTATTTAGGAATCAGCCGCGGCTTGAAATCTCATGAACCGAGGCGAAACTTTACGAACGCAAAGGTTCACTGTGCATGGAAAATGGCTATCGACTGAGCACCGGCCAGAGGCTGAACCGGATCTTGAACTGCCAGGACAACTGTGTCAGTAATGGATCTCCCGCAAGGCTTCATTTACCAACTTCCGGACGTCAACTACAGCCTCCGGAATCATCATCTTTGTCGTTAAAAAAATATATAAAGCCTCTGGAGTGAAAAAAAATGCTGGAGCAACTTCAACTCCTACGAATTGCAATAAATGTGTTTTTTTATTTTTGCACTCGATTCTCCCTTCAAACTACCCAAACCATCCCTCAAAAATGCGTACTTCTTTATTATATTCAGGGCAAAAAAGACTAATAAATAAATAAAATACTAACAGCCGAGAGTAAGAAGTAAGAAGTGGGTCAGCGAGCTCTCTTCGCGACTCGAGGTCGCCGACGATTTGACGCTGGCATTTGGCGTTCAGCCCCCCGCCCCTCGCGCATGTATCTCCGTTTAACTTCCCCTTGTCGACTATTTGGATACATATCGAAAGCTCTATACAACCCCGGAAACCAAAAGCTTCTCACTCTCCCCATTTCTACACTCTCCTTAAAGATAAACCGAAGACATTATGCTTGAAATATTACCCTGAGCATCATACAAATTCAGCAACACGACACAGTCTCTAAGCTTCTTTTCCGGCTCTATTTTCATTCTTATAAACTCAATTTTCTCAGCGCTCTTTTCGTACGCAATTTTTATTCTTAATTACTCAACGAAAAAGTTCCCAAAATTCTGGAAAATTGAGTTCCAACATTAAAACACAATTTTGCGTCGATTTTGGGTTTTAATTAAACGTGAAAATTGTTGCTCATTTTTTTCAACTCGAAATCTGAAAAAGATTCAAAAAATGATTTTTTCGATCTCATTCCTCCCGCAAACGAGAATTTTGTCAGAATGACGATGACCAAAAATTGCATAAATTTTTTTCTAGTCATAAAAATCGACAATCGAATAAAATCAATATAAAAAAAAATGATGAAAGGGGCGAGACGGTTGGTAATAAATCAGGGTAATAAATGCATGAATTTCATTTATGTTGAGACGATGTTTTAAAAATACAATATCAGTCGAAAAAAATGGGCGGATGCGACGTGGGTCAAGGTCTTCCTGCTTGTATGTTAATGAGCTCTTCATTGCTTATGTGAGACTGCTAGGGTTCGACTTACGCCCTTAATCAAGCGAGTGGGGAAGATGAGACCGGAAGAAAATGGAATTCTCGTATCGCGTGACCAAAGGCAAACAGGCTTATCACTGATTTCAAGCTTTTTCGATGAGACAAGACCAAAAGGCGTAAGTCTATTAAATCCTGATGTGAAATTTAAACGAAATTCAAATGGCCCAAAAAAATGTGGATGCTTGAAATTCACGCCTAATTATCTCTTTCAATGTTTTTCTTCAATCACCCCGAAACGACGAGACTTGGTGAACAAGATTTTTTCATTTTCCTCCTCGAATTTTCCTTCCAGCCAATTATTCCAGAATTTTCATCAAACACTCGATTATTTATTCAAAACAGAATGAAAGTTTGCTCTCAAATAGCATCACAATTCGTATTTCCCATTGCTTTTACTTTTTTTACCACAAGGTCGTATTAGCTCGTGCTTGGTAGCATTTAAAAAAATGTATTTTTAATTACTTGGCTTTCAAGACGTTTCCGAGGTTCGTTTTATTTATGGATGACCTACCGGACCCCGTGGCGGTAAGCGAGCAAATTTTCAGACGCAACATCGCGAGATAAACCACTAAAATTTTTTGTACCACGTTCGAGACAAACTTCTCAATCCCTTACAAAACACTCGCAAGTTCCAAAGTCTTCTAATTTCTTATTACGACTGACCGAGGGTAGAGATCGCTTTGAAAGTGAAAAAACAAAGACGTTTTCCTCGTTAATTAATGGAGACTAAAAGCAATTTCAAGGAGGAGAAACAGCAACGACAATCGACTTTCAAAAATCGTTCGTTTATTTCGGACCGAGGTTACAGGATGAGAGATAAAAAGAATGGAAAAAATAGATCCAAGTTCATGTCACTCTGAAATCGTAAAAAATCAATGTTTTTTTTTTCTGGCATAAACGTTTAAAAAATCCATGTCCTACGGGGTCATCTGACAAATGTTTTTTTTTTTTTTTCTCTGCGCCCTTCGCCTCTCGAAGTGTTACAATGATACATATCGCTTGAAAATATAGTAAAATACTCGTGGCGGGAGGGGAAGCAGCTGGCACGTCAGATTAGAAGCCAAGGCTTGACGTATGCACGGACGGACGCGTGTTCGATGCACCAGAACCGCAAATGCCATCCCTCCGAGCCATCCCCAAACCCTCTTGTGCTTGGCATACATTTTTTTTTTTTCTTTTTTTTTTTTTTATTATATAAATTCGTCCTCGTATGGTTTCTCGAGAATTTATCACGTTAATGCTTATTAGCCAACGCGATTCGCCTCCGATATTTTCAACCTGCCTTCTCCTTCATTTTCGTTCTCGATATTCTTATCGTTATTGACGTGTCTGACTTTTTCTACTTTGCCACTTTCATTCGCCCTTCGACCTCCGATTCGAAGGCGAAAGAAAATAACAAACTGCGATCAATCGATCATCACGTGACTGTGCAACAATTTCCCCACCGGTTTTTTTCCCTCAATATTTTTTTCTAAAAAAAATGTTCAGCAGTCCGTAAACTCTCTTTAAGTGAAAACTGCCAATTACAAGTATGAGGTTTCATTGAAAAACGACGAAATTTCTTATCCACTTCCCCAAACGTATTTTCTCCAGGCCCCAAGAATTTTTCCATTGCCCCAGGAGAAATTGGAAAACTCCGATTGATATGGACAGACGTACGTCCCAGCCACGAGATGACGAGTAAATGAAAAAAAGTTCCCAAGTATTTAAGCAGCTAATCGCGACCGAACGCACGAATTTTTTCAAGCTTGTAAATTCTTTCATTTCCCATTTATTTAAATGGAATAAGTTGGAGAGAGCTTGAAGAAAACTGACAAAAAGAATCCATTCGTGTTTGTACATTTGCCCGAATAGATCTGTCGCCATTATTCACGAGATAATGCAGGAAAACCATAAATACGAGAAACGTATATATGGACAATATCCTTTTCAGAATGGATGTAGCCTCTTGAGATGTCAATAATATTGCTGCCAACACACACACACACATTCAGATCGAGCCTTCCGCTCATTGTTAACGAAAAAAAAAAATGTACAAGGAAAAAGCAAAAGGAAAAGGGAGATGACAATGACGACAAGAGAATTGTGAGTACATTTCTCGAGTGGTATTGCTGCTGACACGATGCATTGTGTCTTTATTACAGCGGGGCTCTGCAATGCAGGAAGGACAAGAAAAAAAATTATAAAAGCATCTCTCATCGTCGTCTCTGTCTCTCTTTCCATATCTTTCTCATTTCCCCTTACTTTTTTCCATGTTTCCAATGAATAGTACGTGGTGGAGGGAGGCTAGGAAATATTCAAAGGATATATCGATGAATTGATCATAGAGGGTCAGTGCAGTAACATTTATTGGTGACCCCAATGGCAATTGGCTCCCTGTAACGTCCTCAATAGAAACGATCAAACGTGCAGGTTCAAATTATTGGAACATTGTCACTATTCAACTTGGTATTTATGAGCTTCCCTTCAATGACGTACAAATTGTTCTGAACCATAGAAGATTAAACTATTGATTACGATGTCGATGAAATTTCTTCAGCCTTCACCAATTTTTCTATTAAAACAAAAACAAAAACGAAACAAAAAAAAACGAAAAATCAACTGTGAATAATTTTCCATCTCACAAACTTACAAAGCTGCTGAATAATTAACAAAAACGTGTAGGGAAATTATGATCGGAAGAAATAAAAATAATGGGCCTGAAGTACGCGATTTTTGGCCAGTACTCGGATGGTGACCGCTTTTCTCGAGTCTCTTGAGTTTTCAATGGGAAAAACTAACGGAAACTCAAATTGATCGCGTTCCCCATGGCTACCCATGGGCAAGGCTCTTGCCGGGTCTTACGTGGTAGTTAGTCGAATGGGGTTGAGGCGATGGGATGGGCTCAAAAAAGTACACGCGAGAAGACAAAAAATGGGAATGAAAGATTAGGGTGAAAGTAAATGTTTAGAATTTTAATTCACTTAACTCTAGCTCCCTTTTGTATTTTTTCGTGTCACCGTGTTCTACATCCATGCAGCTAAATTAACCGGGGCTAGTTCGCGGCCTCATAAATCTTACGGGAATGTGTATTTTTTGAGACATTTTTTTTCAACTCATTTCGACTAAGTGAATGCTACGACGCTCCATTTTGGCCATAGATTAACTGACGTTGAAGAGGGAAACCCGAGGATCAACTTTCCCAGGGGTCAAATTGACCCGAACAAAAAACAAGGATGAAAAAAAATTGTATTTCGGTTAAAATTAAAATCCAGTGATAAAAAAATAACAATATGCTTCGCAGATTCCTACCGAACGTCATTCCGTCTACCCACAATCTGTGATTCTGGCCGAATCTGCATACTCGACGAAAACTACAGACATTCGGGGACCACAGTGAATAATAATCGGAAGTGAAAATTTGGCTATCTGCCCTGACATTCTTGTTGTTTCGCGATGCATTATTCCCGCAGGAATATATCTTGGAGGCTCCTCCATGGCGTCTTCATAAATTTCAACCGTTAAACATGGATTTTTACGTTCCCCTACTATGTTCTACACGAGATTCCTCTCATTGATCGCTAAAAACTCGTGTCGATAGAAACGAAGCAATTTTTATAAAGAAACGATTTTTTATAAATTTATTTTTATAGTTTTTAATAAAAATGTTTGAAAACTCACCATGGGTATCGAATTTTCTAATGATGGTTTCGATGATCGTGGTCCTGGGTGCAACATGACCCCGTCTAACAGGCATTTCACCACGTGAGATCCCCAGAGTGACTGGGTTTATCGAATCTGCTTTTCTTTCTAAACTTCTATATATTTATATATATTTATACAAATATATATAAAGATATATGTGTGTTTAAATGGTGTGGATCAAGTGGTTGCGACGTAAATAGGCAGAAGCCTGAATGCAAGCGAGTTGTCACGAGGATGAAAATACCGAGCGATTAATCGTGATAATATTAACAATTTTGGTGGATTTGTACGCGAAGGATGAACCGTCATCCAAGTGGCACTAAAAAAAACCCTCCGGTATCACGAGTTACGACGACTCAGGCACGAGCCACCATTTTTTTTACGATGATAAAAAAAGCACAGCACGAATTGAGCATGATTAATTCTTACGGACAGAGAGCACTAATCGAGGCTTTTATTTATTTCATTCGTCAATCATTATTTCATAGATATTTAAGATTTTTCTATTATTCTGTGACTTATATATTTTAGTATTTATCAATGGAGCGATTATTCGAGATAATCGTTACCGTCTATTACCGCGAGTATTTTATAATTACGCGTAGGCCTCAAGTGAGTCTCGTCGTTGGTTTTTCTCCTTTGCAGAACGAAAGTCCTGTTACTTTAATTCCCGTGATAAAAAGCGTCCTTTCGATCACATTTACACACACGGACGCGCGTAGTTAACAATTTTTCTGAATAACAATATTCCCGATCGATCACGATTTTCTAAACTATTTTTTTGTCTCCTTGAATTATTTCTTTATTTTTTAAATCAAGCTTTATTCTTGAGGATTTTTATTAGAGCGAAGAGCCAAATTATCTTTTTTTTTCCGTTGCTGATTCAATGCTTTTTCTGTTTTTTTTTTCTTCAGTCTGGTGATTATCAACGTCCAGTACTGCAGCTTTGAGTAGCGATTTGGGAAGCGGCAGCGAAGATTAAATAATGAGATTGTATTATTTAGCGACGAACCGGCCGCCGTAGGAACGAGCACCGTGGGATCATGTCGTGTTCGTCACGTCGATTGTCGTCACTTTGCTGTTTACCTTGCTATTCTGGTTATTGTTGATATTATTGTTATTTATGTTTATTGTAACTTTATTATTATTCCCGTTTGGGAGCTGGGGATGATGAAAAATTTCGTTGTTGTCGTTGATGATGTATTCACTTTTCGGTCTCGATGTTTTCGTTGTTCTCCCCAAGTGTCTCGATGACAATTCGCTGCTCTCAATCGCTACGCTCAACTGCAGATAACTGGACAATTCTCCACCCGATCTTTGTGCCTTCTTCAATTTTCCATCAACGTCCTGACTGCGTCCCGTTCTCATTGGCTCTCTCGTTATTATCCTCAGCGTCATTTCCTGATCGTCTTTATCGTGTGTCTGATCATTCACTGACCTTATCTACTTACGATCCACCTACGTTAACTATTCTCCACTAATCCATCAGCGCCCGCGGTACATCAATCACAATTTTCTCTCTCATCACTAATACCCGATCAGCTGATAACGATTTATTCGAAAATTAAGAATTCCACGAGTTCCCAGGCGAACCCCAGTCGATCACATTTTTATAGAATTCACTTTTTCTCCCTTTTTTCCTCTTGCCCAATTCTGCACAGCCCTCAATTTTTTTCCTCCTCGTTTATTCCATTCGACGATTCTCAATCACAGTTTTTTCCGATGGAAATAAAAAATGCTTCGTTACTTTTTTTCATCGAGATTAGTGCTGCTCCTGTGACTCGCTGAACTGACAACTTTCCAGAATCGAAACTTTGCGCCTAATTGCTTTTCTCTGATTCTCCACAAACTTAAATTTAATTGTTCGTCTGATCAAAAACGCCTGTTACTACTGCGGCCTATTTGGTCTCCTTTTCTTATGCTTTTAATCTGCTTTGTCTACCAACGATTGTCAACTGTTTACGTGGTGATTTTGTTTCCTCTTTTTTTTGTGTTTTCTGCTTGGTTGGTGTTTTTTTTTTGTTGTTGCTTTTGTTTTTTTTTTTTTTTTCGTTTACGTTGGTACTTGAACGCGAGTAGAAGAAGGAAAAACGGAGGGTTGGGACAAAGTCCTGGCTAATTATGCGAAAAGTGATTATAGAAGGCACGTGGTGTTGCAGTCGAGTTTGTACGACCCCGCGGCAAAACGAGAACCACCGCGAGACGAGAGCCACGCACGATCGATGCTTCGCGCACGTAGAGCGTGCTCCGTTTTTAGTTTTTTTCCTCCACTCTGTATATAGAGCCGCTCGAGCGTAGAGAACACACACGAGAACACGAATGTACAAAGATTTTACGATCTGCTTATACGTTGTAGATATTGAAACATGCACAGGCGTGGAATATTTTGACGAGTGATTTGAAATATGTAACGATACGCGTCAGCCACCGCGACGCCGGGGTCGGCAGAGCCACGCACTCGGTCAGCTGGGCATATTCGATCTTGCTCGTGATAACCTCCTTTCTTTTTCTCCCAATAATTTGCAATTGCCAAGGGTGAGCGTTCCAACTGACGAAATTATATCACTCGGTACCTTCGTCCGCGGAGAACTTGTCCTTGTATTTTTTTTTCATTCTAGAGCTTTCCGAGCATCGAGCTCGTGCTTGTAGTGCCGCAAATATTTCATCGAGTCGCCCTTATCACAATTTTCATCCGCTGATTTGACGCCTTCGCTTTCCCTTGACAATGTTTATCCGTGCGGCCGTTTATCTTGTCATTTTCGTCCGTCACTCTTCGACGACGAATCCCACCGCGTTATCGTTGCGAAATCCTCGATTCTCTTGCGTTATTAAACTCAAAAACGTGGTCCGATCCCGCGCGCCGGCTCCCACAATAACTGCGTCGTCCCCGAACTCCGTCCGAGGGAACAACAACACCCACACTCACACACCCACCCACTCACACACATGCATACCCACACCATACACACGTCGCTGGCTTTGAAATTCAGAGTATTCAAATTTTTTTCATTCTTTTTTTAGATCATAGAATCGGCGCACTTGTCACTTCGTTCCCAGCGCCGCGTCCAATGTCGCCAAAAAATCTCCTTTCTTTCTCTTTTCCTCTTCACTCCAATTTTTTTTCTATTTTTGTTTATTTTTTGATTTTATTGTTACGAGGATAAACTTTGCAAGAAAGAGAGAGGGAGAGATCGAGCGAAAGGGTTGAAAAAGAGATGGAAATAAATGTGAGGATTTTTCTTTTTGCTCCACCGATCTCTCGCAATCGAAATAAATAATTGTTGAATTTTATTTTCTCGATTAAAAGTCCGTGTGTTTATTTGTCCGTTTCAATGGTGGAACTTGTCGCGGCGAGACGTGAGGAGCGACGCACGAGAAACCGACCAGCAGACGGGGGCCGATGTCCCTCGGTTTGTTCCACGACGACGACGTCGACGTCGCTCGTACTAGTCGTCGATGTTTTGGAGGCTCGTGGTGATGGTAATGGGCAGAGTGGTGGTGGTAGAGAGGCGGACTACGTTTGCGACGACGACGTCGAGCCAGACCAGGCTTCGGCTCGTTTCAGTTCGCAGCTCGTCCCGGCGCCTGCGTCCCAAAGCCACCCCCACCAGAATACGACCCGATTACAACGCTCTGGACTCGCACAATATACCAGAGAAGAGCAGATAACGTTACTGCAAAACTCCGATACACACACACCCTCTCCTTCACAAATATCCCCGCACGGATACGCCGCCATGTGAATGCTTTTTAACGTTTGTCAAAAGTACATTCAAAGTAAAAATCACCATGCTCTGAAAACCGCGCGCTCTTCGACTGCACGACCTTCTTTTATGCCGACAATCTTTCTGCTGCCATAACTTTACTGCGGCTCAACAAATCTGGAGTTTCCTGTCCATCGAGTTTTTATGGAACAGCCAATAATTCTGATAAGGCTAATATGTGGTGGAAAAAAATTGCCGAGAAAACTTTTTGAACGACGAAATGCATATTCCTTGCTCGCGGCATCAACGCAAATTTCCAGCCCATCTTTTTCCCTTGTAAAATAAATTTTATTCCAATTTTGTTATAATTATGAGATTAATTTAATTATTAGTTTACTTTCCTGTAAACTTGCTCGTCTCTAGAGGAATAATTCATAACCCTGAGCGCTCGTTCCGACGCTAATGACCTTGATAAGTAGTCGTAGGGCTAATCGAGCTCGTCAAGAGATCTGGGGGATAAGCACACCGAGAGATACGTGGACAAATGTTGGTTTAAGATTCGTGCAACAGAACCCTTTGGCCCGAATCCCACTTGACTCTCTGCCATCTCTATCCCATTCGCTTGCTACTGCAGTCTGACCCCTCGTGCTTATTAACTCCAAAATGAGAATGGACTTTGGGTTAAGCTTTTCGAGAGGATTAAAAAATAAAAATAAAAGAGATCACGAAAGAATGCAATGCAGTGCAACGAAAATTCTACAATCTCATTTCAATTTTCATTCCTTTGACTTTTTACCACCGCGTGGCAGTGACCGGAAACCATTTTTCTCTGTCTCTTATCGTGATATTGAATCGACGATGATAGGACGTGGGGATTTCTGGAGCCTGATACGAACCATTCGGCCTCGCTCGAGGTCCGAATCTCGGAATTCAATGGAGAAGCTTCCCAAATAATTTTTTATTTTTTTCAATTTTTTTATTTTTATGGAAAAAAAGAGAAAATGATTTATTGAATGAAAACAAAGAGATTGGGGGGTTTCGTGAATTTGATGAGACTGTTTAAATGGAATATGGAGAACTCATCGTTGTCCGATTGTGTGATTTGTCATGCACGCATTTGTTGACGTCCGATGGTTAATGGAGGAATTCGTAATAGCGCATTTGTTATTCGAAACACGTAATTTATAAACGGTGGTAAACGGCGGGGCTGCAAGTGCGTTTAGCGTGAATTCCGTTCTCGCACAGCCTCGATCTCAATTTTTTTTCTTTCCAGCTTCATCCCCTTTTCAGCCCCTATTCTGCGTGCATATGGCGTGCATGGCGTGCATATAATTTTCCCACTCCGTGTCTTTCTATTTCGATCGCTTCGTGACCCTTTAATTCCGCATTCCGCACGACAATTATTCTCATACACGTTCACGAGACACACACCGTTAGATTTAATTGCACTCTCTCTCGCTCTCTCTCTCTCTCTCTTCCTTTCCTTTTTCTTCGTCATTCAACGTATATCGATCGTTTCAACAGAGCCAAATGCGTGCAATTGGAAATTGGCACTCGCGCGACACACCAAGTACCGCATATAGTTCGCTCTTCCACATTATTACTCATCGGCATTCAGCGTATCGAACGCTTAATCATATGTACTTGTTCGCAATGATGATTCAACAGACGTGCATTATTCATAATCCTTTGTTAATGTTTTGTTAACCTTTGGACCGATGCCTAAGACTTCCGTTCCGTGTTTATAGATTTCTGGGCTTTTTGAAAACTATTTCATGACGAAAATGCTAAAAAATCGAAAACTTTCCAGTAAAAAGACAAGAAACAATTTTTTCCAGACCAAAAAACAAAAACAAAAACAAAATGTTTTCGAATCGATTTCGAATATCAAAGTTTAGGGATGATATAGAATTTCGATGAACGTTTCCGAGGAGAAATAAAAATAGGAAATCGACAGGGAAATATTTGCATTCATGCTGATCGGGTGGCAATGTGCGCATTGCGGTTGAACCCACGAATCGAATGTTTCCTGGGTATTCCCCTGGAGGGCAATGCACATTCTTCCGGACAAATTTTTTTCAACCTTCGTCGAACGTTTGCTACCGAAGACGAAAACAAAACACTGCAATTTCTCTATTATAATCGTTCAGTTGATTCTTTGCCCGCCTGGCACGTGACATTAAGTGCCTGAATTGTCCGAATCGAGGATTTTTTTTGTTATCTCCATTCAAGAATTATTCGATGAACCGATAAAAGAAAAATCCTTGAAAACTCGATTTATCTGTTGTCGATAACGGAATTCCAGCACCCGTCGATTGAATACTTCTGAATTACCGACTGTCGGTAAGTTATCGACTGCGATTGGTCGGCGCCGTTGTCGGTAGCGACGTAATTTTTCTTTCCGATTTCCATTATTTTACGCTTTATCGTTTTTACACTTTCCAATTTTTACACAAACATTTTTATACCTTGTGCAATTTCGATTTTCGACTCGAAATCTTATCTATTAATTGTTTCGAACATTCGGATTCAAAGCTCATGAAAATGTACAAACATTTTATTTTTCTAATAATTTTCCACCGCTGAGGTGAATTCTTTGTTTATTTTTGTGATTTCTTGACGCTAACGATGTTTTGGGTCTTAAACTATAGTTGGTTTTTCTTTTACGATCTTTTTTTTCATTTTTTTATCGCGATCGACGAAATAGTGTTCGAATTTAGCGCGCCAAAAGTAAAAAAATGACAAGCAGAAGGAGGCTCGAGCAAGGAAAAGGGAAAACGAGAAGGAGTGAGAGAGAGAAAGTGCGTCGTGAATGTCCGCCGATGTTCGGGATCGACGAAACCGGGGTCTACGGAGCTCGTAGCAGGGAGCCCCGCCCTGCCTGCCGCCCGCGAGCGGTGTTGGTCGTCGCGAGCAGGCAAAGCACTAGCCAGGGCTCTCCGCTTCGTCGTCGCGATAGCGAGAGGAAACGAAAAGTATTATAAAAAGAAAAAAAGGAAAACACAAGATAGAAAGAGAGAAAGAAGTAAGGAAACATCAAATAAGACAGAGAAGTTGAGAAGTGTGGATTTGAGGAGAGCAGACAACAATCGAGTGATAGAAAAACGGCAGTTGTAAAGAAAAGAAAAAACAAGAAAATCTGTCAAGAATATGTCAGAAATGAATCGTAACTGTGCTCTAGTCTGTGTTGCTAAAAATTTGTGATTGACAGAAGGCGAGAGTAAAAAAAATCGTCCGGTTCGAAAAAATAGCCCGGAAGGACGCGATCGCTTGTTTTAATTTATCGTGCTCGTCGTTTTTCCTTTTCTTTACAACGTCGCGATTAAAAGAATATTTCATTAGTGATTACGGAGTGTGAAAGTTTTTGTTCTTTACACGCGTTTTTTTCCTCTTCCTTTTAATTAACGAGCTGTCGCTCCGAACCTCTCTCTCGCTCACTCTCTCGAGAGATTCTCACTCGCTCATCCCCTCCCCTCTGCTACTTTTCGCCCGGTTTGTCTCTCTTTTCCGCCGTGCCCGCGCTAGTTAACCGTGTGTGTTCGTGTCAAAGAGTTTTGCGAATGAGCTTTTCCTTCATCTCATCGAGAAAAGTAACGAGAGTGCGAGAGATGCAGAGATGAGCTCGTTCATTCAGATCGAGAATACATTTTTTTTTTCTTTAAATTCTTAAATACTCGTTTATATATATGTGTCTATATGTGAATTCATAAATACAAATATATATAAATGTGTATTTATTTGCGTATAAAGTGTGGAATAGCCGAAAGCAACTGCCGCTTCCCTCGATGTGACTCGTCATTCGACCAGTGCTGCTGTCACTTTTGGACGACGATACGAGTGAATTATAATAAAAAGAATAAGTCCACGACCCAACAAATTCGTGGAACAACAGTTTTATTTAATTAAACACGAACTCATTGAAAATAAAAAGAAAAAAAAACTTACAACGATTAAGAAGGGTAGAAAATTCCAAGTGTGTTTTTATCGTGAATATATAACGACAAACTGTGTGTTCGCGTGCGTGTATGTGTGTGTCACAGATCTGGGAGGAAAAAAACGGCAAAGCGACCGTTTAATTTCGCCGGACTTGAGAAACCGCACGAGTTTACCACAAGCTCCGTTCGGGAGCATCAGGTACGCAAATTTCGCACTGTTTCGAGCGCCCTCTCGACTCGCGATCACATTTCGGATTTAAATAAAAATGTAGGCTCTTCTGTTGATTCAATTCTTTTCGAAACAACTACGTTCGAGAAGGCTTCTCTCATTTTTTAAAAAATCTTTTTTCTCCGGGGATTCTTTCCCCTGCTCGCGTTGTTGCGTCCATGAGACAGCCAACATGGCCGCCGGAGACTTGTGGGCTCGAGGGAGAACTCTCCCGCTTTGCCTCTCTCTCTCGCTCTCGCTCGCTCGCTTTTTATCCTCAGCCTCGATTCGCACGACTAAAAGATAAAAAAACATTTCAACAAAAAGGTTTGTATTCGAACACAAAGAAAAAAAATTAATAACGTACAAATTTCCTAGACCGCGATCAATCTCTTTCTTTCTCTCTCGCTCTTCCTCGGACTTTTTTGCCACACGGTTTGTGTGATATCGATTACGCCTAACGTCGAGTGATGACTCGACCTCTCGTTCTTTCTATTCTTTTTTCATTCCTCTCATCGTACTTCCGTTTTCCTCCACGAATATTCCGCAGAATATTTTCCTTTCGAAAATACATGCTGCGAAAATATTCGTGCAGTCTCACATTTTTTAAGACTTTATTCCGAACGACAATTCCAATGAAATAGACAGAATTCCCCGAGTGTTTACAACCTCGAGATAACTTCTGACTAAATATTCTGTTTTTGTGCATCACCATTAAGTGCCCTAGGCTTTGTCAATGTGACGTGAATTTACGAACGAGCTTATAGGAATTTACGTACACTCTCGATCTGCGTAAATGAGTGTTTATCAGTCCTTGGCATTCTCAGAAATTCTCCCAAGTATTCGGTCTACTTCAGAATACACACGAAACTTTTTCGAGGACTCTGTCGACTCGATTACTATTTACTGTCACGTCAAACGCCGGCGTTCACTAAAGAGAATTAAAAATTCGTAAATAACGTCAATTTTTTTACTTTTTTGTCCAAACGTCGTAGTTTTTTCGGTAATTTCGATTCCCACTGTGACTTTCAAAATGAGACCAACCTTTCTTACGATTCAAGGTCAAAAATGACGCGAAAAATTCAGATAATTATTGAAAATTATCAAAAAAATTATTTTTGTCGCTTTCATGAAAATTTTTCTTTTCTCCATTGACGCATATCGTTTCGGGCGACACTCGTGTCAGCCAAAGGTGCGTAAACTCTTCGAAGAGTGTAAGTACGCGTTACAATGCGGGTAACGTAATCCCGGAGTAAAATGGCGTTATTTTATTGGCTGGCCAATTGAACAACAGATCCTCCGCAAGTTTGCAGCTGTCTTTGGAAGCTTTCAGCTGTACAGTCGCTAACAAGTGACTTGTGAACGAAACTCGCTTGAGTTATCTCCGAATTTTGACAACCCAATGTCGACTGAAATTTCTTTTTTTACCAGCCAACAAATAAAACACGCTCGATCAAACGTTTATTCCATTTTTTCAAGTTCCTTCATTGGGATTGACAATTTTAATTAAATTTTCCGACAAATTTTCTTTGTTTTTTTATTTCGTCTCGCGTTCCAAATATTTTTCAAATTCGATTCTAAGTTTTTTCACATTCGAAATTTTTCGAAAAAAACATAAAAAAATTGAAAAAAATAAGGGAACGGTATGCGAAGGCAGGAAGGGCCGATTTGACGATCTGATTCCTAATTAAAATGAATATTTTTGATATCGACAACCAATGGACTGAATACATGAAACAATTAATCTTTCTGGAAGGCTGGGATTGGTCTAAACTTCGCAAACCGACTGTACCGTTGGATGGAGTTTTCTTAATCGTCCTTAATTGCGACCAGCAAGAAATCCACACGGATCTTCACTGCAGTCGCTATTGTTTCCATGTCTCGTCGTCTGCAAGCCCAAAAGAAATATTTCTTCGGGATAAAACTCAATCGTAATGAATTTCAATAATTTATGTAACGAGGCTATAGATTCCCCGGTCGAGAGGCTTTTTTGTCTTTGCGGATATCGTCATTATCGCTTTTAGGCTTCTCCACAGCTCCCACTTACTCAAAGCTCCCATTCAGTACGTCGTAGGATTAAATACTCGCTTCTCTCTCTCTCTCTCTTCGTCTGAGGAGAGTTTTAAAAATATCCACCAAGCCCAAACAGTTTTAGAAGCAAACTCTTCGTTCTGGACGAAAATCAAACATATGAGAATTCTCGTCTTACAAAATCTCAACGCTTCCTCTCCCCATCGAAATTGCATTCACTCTCTCCTTTTCCATAAAAACTGGCGGAGCACAAAACTGCACGATTCTTTATCCTTCCCTCATCGCCTGCTGTTCCGAATTGTCCACTTGCTTCGGGCTCACGAAATATTAAACAAAAACGATGAAAAAAATGAACCAACGATCGCCTCAGAGTCGATTCCGAGCCAATTCCTAATTTTGGGGCCACTATTCGGATTTTTTTGAATTTTCAACTTTTTATCATCGGATTATCGAAAAAAGGGATTTCACATTTTGGCTAATGGGGTAAAGATAACGATATCCACGTGGACCGACTCGCTTACTTTGTACGTAAAAGTCTGACCTTTTCAAACGTCAAAAATAATTGGAAATGGTACGAGTGAGTTTGGATTTGCCACGTGCATTAATAAATTAGAGATTTCATGAGAAAATACTGAAATAGAATTAGTTCTTTTCGAGTGACATATTTTCCGTGAATTTTCATTGATGAATAAACATCGTTGGTTGGAAGCGCGTGTACAAGTGCAGAAGGAACGATTTCCGGAATTAGTGAGGCCGGGAGAATTCTCCCTTCTGGTTAGTTCCGTTCTTCCCTTGGCGGTGATGCAAGTCGAGTATTTTTTATGTGTGCCGAGGCGAGTAGTAGAGAGGAAAACGTCCTGGGCAGAGCGGTTGGAAAGTAGCAGTTCGTCTCCCCTTCCTTACTCTCTCGGATCCCCTCGGCCTGAGTTCGCTTCCCTTTGGCTTGGTGCGGTGGCTTCCCTACCACTTTAGCGCCCTTTATATTCTCGAACGAGCAGGAAACACCCGCTAGCGGCGAATGTTCTGGCTGTGGAGAAACAGGAGAGTGGGAGCGAGGGAGAAGGAGACGAGGAATACGAAGAGGACGCACGTGAACGGCTCGAAAGAGACCGAGGGAGGGAGAGAGAGCGAGAGAGAACTATTTGGTGGATAAATTCGTGTGGAATGGTTAGTAGGGCGCGCACCAGTTAACCGCAGAAGTGTAGGGTCAATGTATTCTCGCTGGATAATATTCGTGACGTACTAGACTGGAGGTTTTTGTCTTTCTCGTTGTCCGCAATAATTTCAGTGACGTCGTTCCTTTTCCTGCCTAGATCTTTTCCGTTTTTCAGAATTCTCGTGTAAATCCTCTTTGCTCGGTAAATCCATTCTTTTCATTCGTCGTTCGTTCCTCCGGCCGTTTCTCTCTCGTAACATTTTCACTGTTCCGTCGCATTTATTTCTTCTTCTTATTCTTTCGAGACTCGTGCGCCTCCTAAAGAATCTTCTCTTTTTTGCTTGGAAGAGTAAAAAAGATGCCAACCCCCAAGCTCCTCGGAGTGAAGCATCGCTGCTGCTCGAAGACTATAGCCGCACAGGCCATTAGCGCGGGGCAGCGAGCGCAGAGCTACCTCGTTAACCCCGAAATCCAAATAACTAGCAACCCCGCCACGTCATTTGAGCGCGCGCGGGCTTTGATGCGCTGACGTCATCCCGTAATCTCTAAAAACATAGTAGAAACTCTGAGTTTTTATTTCCTCGGTCTCTCCACTCTGAAAAGTCGATTACAGGAACCATTTTCTTATTTTACTGAATACAGAACGTCCCGATAGTTTGGAGATCGCTGGAAAAATGATTGATTACCAAAGACGATGCGAAACGTTTATTAATTATTGGAAAAAGGATAATCCACATTTGCAAAGCTGCAAGAAAAATATTCCAAATTTCGACGCTGCAGTCGTAGCTTTTACTCTGACGTCACATTCCCCGACTGACGTCACTCGTACCTGCCGTCTTTCGGGTCTCTCTCTCTCTCTCTCTCTCTCTCTCTCGCTCCGGACACACAGAAACGTATTCTGAAATGGAGTTGGTTCGCGTGGCCCCCAGAGCAACCAGAAACAGCAGCACTATCACGATCTCCCATTTGGTTTTCTAGATTCCATGTATTTCTCTCGTTTATGTGTTTCTCCGTGTCTCTGTCTGTGAAGAGCCGATACGATGCCGAACGCATATGCCACGGGGTTGGCAGTGCGTCGGTGTTCGTATCTGATATTTGGAAGGACGTATCGATCTCTCAAAGCGCGCGGTCCCCCTCTCGTACTCTCTCTTGCTCCATAACATGCCGGCGGCGGTAAAAACGTGCAGGAAAAATTAAAAAGCACATAATTTATGGGCAGGCGAATGAACGATGTAACAAACGGATGTAAGAAAAATGAGTAACGAAAAATTGCTAGGACACTGAAGTTCGTTACGTCGAGATTCAACGAGAACAACATTTTCCATTAATTATTTGTTTTAATTCAAAAACCATGACAATTTCGTACCGATTTTGTGTTTTGTTCCTAGAAAAACTTCGTTTCATTGTCCTGGCTTAATATTGAATGAGCATCGCGAGCTCTGCTCGAGAAAAAATCGAATTTCGTCGATGCAAACTTTGACATTAATTAAACTGCTGAGAAAACTAATAAGCAATGAATCGTGGACCATGTTGAAATTTGCATCATTGGAACGCAACGAAAATCGGTTTTTTCTCGAGCAGACCTCGCGATACTCATTCAATATTAAGTCAAGACAATAAAGCGATGTTTTTTAGGATCAAAACATAAAATTGATAGGGAAATTGTCATGGTTTTGAAATTGAACGAATAATTTATGGAAAATGTTGTTTTCGATGGATCCGAACGTTGCGAACTTGAGTGTCGCGATCCCGGACAACCGCGTGGATACACTTGAAGGCAAACATACTGATGTGACGATCGAAACGAATTAAAATTTAAAATGAGGGAAAAAGAATAGGCAGCTCAGCTCGAGGCAGCCGTTGGGCGCTCGGAGCTACGGCTGGTTGAGTCTCAAGCGGTTGGAAGACGGAAAATAAATATTATAAGCAAGCCAGCAGGTGGATCTTCCTGCCAACCTGTAGATACTGGCTGAGCCGGCCGCTGGAACTCAATTTCCAACGGTCGTCCTCGAGGCCTCGAGTAGCATCAAGGTGTGGGTTCGACTCTGTTGCGCCTGACTCAATTTCCATTATCACGTCGCTCAAGCGCGAGCGAGTGAGCGAGAGAGGCTAAACGATGAGGTTTCAAAAGAAAAAAACGAAAAAACATGCCAGGGCGTCCCCGTTGGAGCTATCGGGGCTGGCTGAAAGGCCAAGAGAAAAACTTGGCAACGTAGCACACGTCCGAAGATCCAACAACGTTCGCGAGCTATATGTGCAATAGCGAAAGTAGCGACTGCGGGGTAAACTCTGATGCGAGAGAAAGAGTGCGAGGAGGGCTGCTGGTGTGCTAAAGGGGGTTAAGCTGTAGAGCTCGAGGGGGAGAGAGGCGGAGGCTTGTCGTACGTCGACCCGATACTCATCTGTTGCTTCGGATCGGAACGAATCCAATGTTCACTGTTAAGATTTTCGCCTCTGATTTATTCAGAAAAACTAGAAAACTGGAATCTCAGGGAAAGTCGAGTTTGTTGAGTGCGAATGGCGAAAAGTGCGTTAAGATCTGATGAGAAGAAAAGCGTATGACGAGAGGGTAACGACCCGCGTAATATTTGCTAGAATGCCTGCGATTGCCCAAGCCCTCCGATGACGATGTTCGCATAATCACGATGATGTTGATAACGGTGGTGTCTTCTGCGGCGACGAGCTCGAGCGTAAGAGCAAGAGCAACCAGCCGCGGCGAGCTCGAACGACGAGATGAGGCTGTCCGAGCGCGCATGTTGCAAAAGCTCTGCTTGCTCGCTCGACATGTCGCCACCCCGTGCTAAATGAACCAATAATCAGCCGTCCATCGGCCATTGCTTGTGGCCAGTGAATGCCCGTGGAATCCTATTGACCGCGGAGACGGATTAACGCTTGGCCATTTTTTTATTGGACAATGCCAACGTTGGAGAGTTGTCTCGATGATAACAATTGAGACTCTCAGAATCGCTGAGAAAAAAACTGCAAACGTTATTCAGGAAGTGCACCAAAAGTGCAGCATGAAAGTGCATCAGATTTATCGTCAACTCGATAGATCCGATCGTCCTTTTGCGTGGGCTCCCTAGACCCGGAGCTACACCGAGTAATTAAGTGGCTGCTCGAACATACACACTCTGGCTTATAATTCCGATATATAAGGAGATATAAGGTAAAGGATGAAAAAAATGGGAGAAGGGAGAAAAGAATGGAGGCGAAGTTGGTTCGGTGGTTTTCCTGCATGCGCGGTATATTGCAAAAAGGAGAAAAGAGAAAAAGGAGGGCGCTTCGAGAGGTGGGGGATTGGGAAGGGTGCGAAGAGCGCAACAGCAACCTGTCACACGCTCCGACAATGACGGCAGCGGCGCCGCGACGCCGGTATAGTTTGGGGGCAGCTCGTCGGGCGTCGTGGCTGCGCCACCGTCGTCCTCCACCTCTCTCTCTCTCTCTCTCTCTCTCTCTCTCTCTCTCTCTCTCTCTCTCCCCCCCCCTCCCTCCCCCCCCCCCCCCCCCCCCCCCCCCCCCCCCCCCCCCCCCCCCCCGCCCCCCCCCCTTCCCATTCTATAAGCTCTCTCCTCTCGTCCATTGCTCTATACCAGCAGCATTGATGCTTTTCTCTCGCTCACTCTTTCCTCCACTTGACACTCTTCCCTGGGTGTGGTCTGTGGTATTCTAGTCGAGGATTCCTCGTCCACGTCCTTCCCGTTGTCGATCCCGTGTTGCCCCGAAACTTCGTATCGGTTCACGGCTGAAATGATCGCTTTTTCCAACGATTATTTCGTTCCGGGCAGCCGATCCTTCTTCGTGTATATTTTTACTCGATAATAAATCAGTGCATCGTGAGTCTTCGGCGTTAACTTTAGCCATCCACACAATACACTCCGAATCTTCCATTACGTGTCATTTTTTGACTGCTGCAAAACAGCCACAAGATTTTCCGTCCGTTCATTCAATGTCGATGAATCCGAGGACACGATAGTCGTCCATTCATCGCGCTCAGTCACCGGTTCAGCCTCCTATCACGTCCTCGCGTCCATGCTTGACCAGCTCGTCCGGTCTTATCATTTCTCCTGCAATTTTTCTTAGCCCGTCATCCCCTAACTGCCCACGAAAATTATAACCTTTCTAAGAGTCACCAGTGCCATGTGTACATCCGCGTGTGCCTGTACGTTCAACCAGCAGTGTTAGTGTCCAGCAGGAGTCGCCGGATTTCCACTTGGGTGTGCACGACCAAGTCGCTTTAAAATATAGTCCCGCTGCCCTGAGGGGTAGCTTGGAAAAAAGAGCTCGTTGGCTGTACATTCTGGCTAGCTCAACGTCACGGGGACATGTCGGGGAGCGCTCGATGATGTCGTGACAGCGGGACTAGGCTCGGAAAGGGAGTAAGTCTTCTCCTCGTATTCCAGTGCGAGACGCGCTTTCATTTTTCTCTTAAATCCATTTTTTCCGTAGAGCTAATCACGTCGATTCGACGGGAGCTCGAAAAAAGAATTTATGATTGGAAATGAAGTAAAAATTCAATATTTTTAAAAGTAACGACGAATCTTGATGATTTACCAAACTTCACGATACACCGAGCCGTTAAGTTCCTTGTTTCTATAACTGTACCAATTTCCGAGTTGAAATAACCGCGTGCGCCTGCGCCAGGACAAACCCGGCGAGTCCCTCGCCGGAAATATATCTCTCGAGTTCACCCCTCAACGTACTTTTTGCGGTTTAGCACGTATATCATTTCGCTAGGACAATAAAATGAAAGCCGTTAATTAGGGAATCGGGATGATTGGTGATCGAGCGGCATTCGAATGTTTCGGTGGACCGTTCTACCAGGATTTTCACGACCGAGGGTCTCCTAGACCCAGTATACGGTTATCCTTGTCCGTAGTATCAAGACAAACGAGGGAGAGATGGAAATTCTTTGACGTTAACCTGTGAAATAGTGTCTAACGAAAATGCATGAATTAACTGATTTCAGAGGCGGCGACGATCGCGCTAAGAGGTGCGAACGCTGGCGCGAGGGGCGGCAAGCTCAGGGTAGGCCTGAAACGCCAAAGAAAAAAGGATCGTCACGGGACCGAGTTAGTTTTAGAGGAAGAAGGAATTTGGGGAGCGGAGAGCTGGCGCGTATCGGAAGGCAGAGGAGAACGAGGAAGTAGTCACGTGGATCGACGTCACGGAGACAAAAATTCACGAGGAAAAAGGAGGCCGAAGGAAAAATCGGTACGGAGCACCAAACGAGAGAGAGAGAGAGAGAGAGAGAGAGGAGGCGTGGACACGTACGACGACGGCGACGAGGGACCAGCGGGAGCGTAACGGCGCTTTTACGACACCGCGAGCTGCTGCAGTGCCATTCGATATTTTCGAAAAAAGGCTCCTCGCCTAGGAGAAGCCTTTAGCGACTTTTAAAGGAAAAAAGCTAATAAGGGAGAGCGAGAGTAGTCGAGGAGGAGAAAAGACTCGATAGAGCATCATGAACGAACTCGAGAGCCTTCGCCAAGAGGCGGAAACTCTCAAAAATTCCATTCGGGTGAGTCCCAACGATCGCCACACATTTTTATAACAAACCAAACGAAATATCCAACTCAATACCCTCCAATTATCATTCCCACGTCAACATAACTCCAGAGAATCATTTCCTCGTTTAAAACGCGATGCCCCGTTACCCGAGACTTCTCCTTGCTCCCCCGTGACCGAAGCAACAGTTGCACACTGCTAAAGATTGCTGGAAAGGAGAACAAGCGGCAATGCTGCATTGTTCCAAAGATAAAAGTCGACGAGGAAATATGAGAGACGTGGAAAGGGGTTTGTGCGACGTGAGACGGCTCCCGATATACACGAGCCGCCTCACCTCGACATACGTGTCGACGACATACCGCCCGCGTATACTCATATAAATATACATCATACAGAACGCGTATACATGTCACTTGGCCGAAGTGCACTTGGCACTAACCTCGACCAATCCTCTATTCATCGCTCGAACGGTCGTCCACCTTGGAAACAACAAGCCTTCCCTTTCCCTTGCCACTTCATTCAGAACTCTTTCTCCAATTTCTATGCTTGCCACGATATTACGTGCCAACAGATTCTTTAACTCTTCTAACATCCGGAGTGTCCGATTTCTTGAGTGGCTCTCTGTCCACGCCTCAAAGTCAAACTGTTCGCTTCCCCGTTCGGTCTAGATTCAGTTTTTCTCTTTCTCAAGTCACTCGTGCAAGGCACCGAGTGAGATTTCCTGACGAATCACTTTACAGATTTCTCGGAGCTCCCCAATCCTCTCGAGTCCGTCAACCACATTTTTCCAGTTTCCGGCGAGACGAACTGCAATAATTGCTCACCGACTGCCTCTATTGATCCTCAGAGAAAGTCGCTTTGAGACTCCGATCGATGCCGCATCCAAAAAACTAGCATAAAAGCTGGAGATTGTAAATTCACGTATACGCCAAGTAGCTGACAAGTTTGCATGGAACACGAGCATGTTCATCGCGTTCAGCCAGACCCTCAAGCTCCACGCACATTGCAAGCCTCACGATGACCAACCGTAGTGAAGCGAGCAGCAGGGCTTGAGGCAGAGGGAGGGTTTACTCTGGCAAGGTGTTTCATGGTGGTGCGACGATGGTGGCGCTGCTCCAAAGCTGTAGTTGTGGTAGTAGGGCGCGGCATAACCGTCGCTTCCCTGATCAATACGCCGCACCATCCCTCTCCCTCATTCCACTCGGCTCTGACGCTTCGCTCTCGGTCGTTTGCGCGCGCGGGCCCCCCTCTCTATACACACACTTTCTTCTTCTTCTTCTCCTTCTTTCTCCTCGTCTTCTTCTTCTTCTTCTTTTACTATTTACTCCCTTGTACGCGCCGTCTCGTACGTGTCAGCGCGTACGAGCAGCATGGACCACACGTTATCGAGTAGACGAACCGGAAGTCACCGTCGTCCAACGCCCTCAAATCCTTCCGAAACGATTTCGCAAATAAATTCGCACAAAAAATCACTTTTTTTTTCAATTTTATTTACAGGATGCGAGAAAAGTTGCTTGCGACACCAGTCTCGTCCAGGCCACATCTGGGATGGAACCCATTGGACGAATACAGATGCGAACGAGACGCACCTTACGTGGCCACTTGGCCAAGATCTACGCCATGCACTGGGGCAGTGATTCCAGGTATAAAGCGCTATCCGGCGAGCTTCATCATGCATGCCTTCGGTCTTTCAGACTCGCTAACCGGAAATCCTCCAGTTTTATATTTTACAGTTAACCTGGTAATTAAACCGTCAGCCCTCGCATCATCAAACTTTTTCTCACGCTCTCATAAACATTTCCAAATATTACGAACAAAATTTGCTTCTTTAGTTCTCAATTAAAATTCCCATCGCCCCACCGATCAAAAAGCTTTCCGTGCCATGTCAACGAATCAATGGTCATGAGGATTTGGTAAAAATTTAAATAACCGATACTAATACCTGACCCAATGGATTACCCATGAACAATAATCAATCAATTAATTATTTGTAGCGAAAAATATGGCTTTTCATCCTTCGTCCTTCGCCCTCGCAGCTCAACTTTCGCGTTACCTTAACCGTAACGAAAATGTGGGACAAAACAGATACATAATAATGTGCGGATAATACGACGTTTTTGTCAGTAGGAACCTAGTTTCGGCGTCGCAGGACGGTAAACTCATAGTGTGGGATAGCTATACCACGAACAAGGTACATGCTATACCACTACGCTCCTCGTGGGTCATGACCTGTGCATACGCCCCATCCGGTAGTTACGTTGCTTGCGGTGGACTGGACAATATATGTTCCATCTATAGTCTCAAGACGAGAGAAGGTAACGTACGAGTTAGCCGAGAACTTCCCGGCCACACTGGATACTTGTCCTGCTGTCGATTCCTCGACGACAACCAGATCGTCACGAGCTCCGGAGACATGTCATGGTATCGTCCATTTTTATTTTATAATTCGAGTTATGCCTCATTATTCTCTAAAGACTAAAACGTGTGGCTCGTATTTTTCTAACTTTGTGTCAATTTTTTCGTTTGAATGTAATTTTTTAAAAATAATCAGAAAAACTTGGAAATTTTTATCATTTTTTTGAATTTTTTGGACTTTTCAATTTATTTATTGTTTTTTTTTTCCATTGCAGTGCTCTCTGGGACATTGAAACTGGACAACAATGCACATCATTCATCGGTCATACCGGTGATGTAATGTCTCTCTCGCTCGCGCCGGATATGCGCACATTCGTTTCAGGTGCGTGTGACGCGAGTGCCAAACTTTGGGACATTCGCGAGGGCTCATGCAAGCAAACTTTCCCGGGTCACGAGAGTGACATCAACGCCGTAACGGTAAAGATTTTACGAAGCTTTCCATTCGCATATCGAGACTTTTCTGTGTGTTTTTCATGATGGATTAAACATTTTTAACGCATTTTCGTTTCGCTTAGTTTTTCCCGAACGGCTACGCGTTCGCGACGGGCTCGGACGACGCAACTTGCAGACTTTTCGACATAAGAGCGGATCAGGAACTCGCCATGTACAGCCACGACAACATTATTTGCGGAATCACCAGCGTCGCGTTCAGCAAGAGCGGTAGACTTTTGCTCGCCGGCTACGACGATTTCAACTGCAACGTCTGGGACTCGATGAAGAGCGAACGCGCCGGTAACACACTTTTCATTCTGATTTCTACAACTTGTCATCTCTCCGGGATCTCAGGACCAATGTGCAATGATCGCGATGACTACGAACCCACGAGAATTTACATTCTTTGCCCGTGGCCTCCTTCGTATCATTTATTTCTATTCCAAACTCTCGCGGCCAAGTTTCAAACAAAAATTTTAATCAACGCTGTCTAGGAAATCGAGGAACAAAGTCTATTCCAATTTTATCAAAAAAAAATTACAATTTTACTATAAAACTTGACCGATTCGGAAAATACGGAAATTATAGCCACCCAAAAAGCTGTTTTTCGAGTTCTCTTCCCGAAAATTAATCTATTCCGATCAGGAATCGTAAAATATAACGATTTTAACCGAAAATTTGTTTATTTTTGAAAATACAGAAATTTTTACGGCCCTAAAAGCTGTTTTTTGAGTTCACTTCGCAAAATCCAAAAAGACGAAAAAATTGACGATTTTGCCAGAAAAATCGACCAATTTTGAAAAAAAAATTTTAGTGGCCGAGAGAACCGTTTCTCGAGTTCTCTTGCCAAAAATCAATGATGGCTCGATGAATTTTTTGTTGTGAGGTAAATTGTGGTTTATTTTGTTCGAGAAATGTAAAAAATTGACGGTTTTGCCAAAAAACTTGATGAATTTTGAATATAAAAAAAATTTGAGTGGCCGAGAGAGCTGTCGTTGAAGTTCTCTCGCCAAAAATAAATGACGGTTTGATCGATATTTATGAAGCGAGGTAAAATGTGGTATATTTTGTTCAGGAATCCTCGCGGGTCACGATAACCGAGTTTCGTGTTTGGGGGTAACGGAGGACGGCATGGCGGTAGCGACAGGCTCATGGGACTCGTTCTTGCGCATCTGGAACTAACTTGGGCCGGCGTTAGGTCCACGTAATCCCAAAGCTCTCCTCCAAAGAACGAACCACCGCGGATTAACGAAGAACAAGGCGAGTGTAAAGAATAATAATCAGCTAAAGAAAAAGATGAGGATTTGGAAGAGCGAGAAAAAGAGGAAGAGGACGATAATGTCAGTGGATGAGACGAGCATAAAGTACGTGAATATGAGTACGACGGACAGAACGAGACTGGAAGGAGGAAGGAGGATCGATCATTACGAGGCAATGTTGGACGAGAGCGACGATTATTGTTACGAAAACGATGACGAGGACAAAGTGATAAAAAAGAAAAGTCGTCAGGTCGTTGACGATGACGCTTCGACCTTGACGATTATGAAGAACGAAGTGTACACGAGAATGAGAAGGAAAAAGATTGAAAAGAATAGAAAAACGGAGCGGAGCGGAGACGAAAACGAGGACGAAGACGAGGACGAAAACGACGAGGACGACGATCGACTCTTGAATCATCACCGAGACGATCGTTCCTCGTGCGTCACACCGGATTTCCAATTGATCGATAGATCCGAATATTCCAGCAGTCTCGATATTAAAAGTTGCTGCAGCGCCAGTTGTCTCAGTGACAATTATCAATACAGCGAAGATAACGAAGACGATAAAACGAGCGAACGACCGGACGACCGTGATGACTGTGACGATAAACAACAAGATTCCCGAACATGTACCAATACAAGCGAACAGAGCCTCGATCGAAAAACCACGACGAACTACGACACCAGGACAAATAATCTCGTCGACGAATCCTCGAACAGTGCCAAGTTCGATATCGACGAACTTGAGAATAAAACCGAGAGTTTCGAGTATAGGGAAAATATTGTGTTGCATTCCGATTTAAAACTCGATAAGTATGACAACAATGATGAAGCAGGAGAAGAAGAAGAAAATAGAGAAGGAAGCGATCCTTCCTCCGGTGGTCGTTACGCTGCTGCCCTCGCCCGTCACACTAAAATACTCGTCGATGTTACCTGGCGACGGGGAAAAGTCGGCGACAGGGTCAAACGCGATTATCAACGTTTCTGACTACGAAACACCCAGAAAACAAATTTATTAAACAAAAAAAAACAAATTATACGAACACACAAAAACACACACACGCGCGCGCGTACACTAACACTTGGAAACGCTGGATTATTCATAGCGGCTTTCCATGTCTGGAGGTGAGAAAATCAAGTTTTTCCAATTTTTTTTTCAACTAACACAAAAATCGATCGATTAAAAAACGATGTAAAAAAAATATTCAGTTCATTATTTAGCGAAAAAATAAGAAAAACCATCTCTATTGCTAGCTTCGAATTATTCTCAAAGAGAGAACTTGTGCGAGTCTTCTTCGTCGTCGAGCAAAAGCTGTGGAGCCCTTTCTCAATGAAATGAATGATTTTTATTAAATATTTAAATGAAAATAAATATTAAAAACGAAAGAAAACGCGACAGACCTCAGCGCTATTCTCGCTGTGCAAAAATCTGATCTGTGTTAATGTATTAGCGAGTGAGAGGGACAAAAACAAACAATTTTATCGATTAAATGATTTTGAATAAATTGAGCAAGAGTCGAGCAGGAGAAAATTCGCTCGTCACGATATTGTACGAGTCTCGATCTCTGCCGCACACGTAACAGCCCTTCAACTAACTCACCGACACAGAGCAACATTTTTTATCAGAGCAGCGTGACTTTCCATGTATCCACGAGTTTTTTCGAACCTTGTCAATTGTGGATACGACCAAAGAGGAATCGAAGCGCGAAAAAGTCGAATTATCGCCTCGAGCTGCAGAGCAAAAGTTTGAAATACGAAAATTCTTGCTAAAGTTTTAATAAAAACGTGAGCACGCTGATAAACGAATTTTTGCCATACAGAAAACACACACACACACACACACACACGCCCACAAAATAAAAACGCAACGGACACCTACACGAACGCAAAAAAAACAATTAAAATCCTATATATCGAAAAAAAAAGAAAATTTTTAAAAACCGAGAGAGCGATCAAGATTGAAAAAAAAACTGAATAAACGCAAAACGAAATAATAATGAAAACCACAGAAGTGAAGAAAGGCGGAAACGTACACGAGCAGCGACACGCACACGCGTTCATACGAATGAGAGAATAAATATAATCGAAGCGAAGGATTTATTTTTATTTTTTTCATTATTTTTTTTATTATCGTTCGAAAATAAATTTCGATGAAGATTCGTTTTTGTTTTTTCATAAACTAATTTTTCCTTGTCGTCAGCGTCAAAACGCACATTTCCCTTACGCGTTATTTCGATAAAATAAGAAAAAAAAAAAACAAACGAATAATCGCACAAACCTGTGTAAAAAAGAAAACAAAAAAAAACGAAGTAAAAGCTAAAAATTGGCTCGAGCAATCGTTCCCTCCCTGTTTTGTCTTTTTCTCTTTTTTTACATTGCGTCTATAATTATCGCACTGACGGCTTGCGTCAGTTGCGCAATCGTACGCACACAGTATGATGCAAAGACGAAAAAAAATAATGTCCCTATTTATTTTGTATAGTCCCCACGCGTCAGATTATTATTATTATTATTATTATTATTATTATTATTATTATCATAATCCTAACGAGAAGGTCGAGTTGGATGATTTTTTTTTAAATATTAAGAAGAAAAATAACAAACGAACAATTCTCTCGTGGCCATTGTGAGGACGAGGACGAATGGGAATCCATTGAAACTGCCATTTTTGGTCGTCCTGTGATTTTTCTCCTCGAGGCTCAAACTCACTTTTCTCGATAGTTCTAAACAAAGTAAAGAAGGTAAAAAAAAAGAAAAAATAAAAAGAAGAGAAAAAAGGGATCCAATGAAAAAAAAAAAAAACTGGAAAAAATTGGAAAAAAGAGAAAATAAATATACAAAATCAAATTCATCCCTTAATCATTTTGCAAAATACAAAGAATAATTGAATCATGAACAAATATAAAAACTCAACAAATAAAAAAAAAAAAAAAAAAAAAAAAAAAAAAAAAAAAAAAAAAAAAAAAAAAAACACAAAA